>OX632357.1:36671130-36753339 GCA_951751655.1 Ophion costatus
CATTGGGGGCTACGCGTTCATCCTGTCGCTCCTTTTGTGTTGCATATTCTCGCGCCCGTACATATGCGGACGAAATGCGGACGAAAAAAAGAAAGAAAGTCAAACGTCAATATATACAGGTGCATTTTGTACACGCGCGCGCGCGCATGTGTGCGTATACCTCGATCATTGTACTTTTCGTACTCGTGGTTAAAAAAAACACATGGCCATCAAAGCCCACCACTTTTGGGAATGTACAGCGGATCGAATAAAAAAAGAGGAAGTAAAAATTCTCCGCGAGACTCTCCGTGCTGTAGTTATGTACACCGTGTGGTTTCCCTGCGCTGAAGTTTCGATCGTTGAAACGCAACGAAGATTCTTTATCCTATACTTTGATTCGCTCATTTATATTGTTATACACGAGATTATTTTTGCACACGTAGATCGTCGATCTCTCCATTGGGTGCTTCAACAATTGTCAAGCGTTTTTCGTAGCTAAGATTTGCCAAAGGAACCTTGAGCGATTGAAAAAGAATCATTTTAATTGCACGCTAACGATGCAAACTTTAACGTCACGTGGTTTCGTTCTACTGAAGTGTTCGTCTTGTCACGATGAAGAGTCGAACCAAATAATTGACGTTTCTCCGACATGTCAGATTTTTCAAATAATGTATAATAAGCCATTACGATAATGAGAATATTTATTCAAATAATAGGGTTGATAATAGAAAAATCCAATAATAAATCGACGACCGAAATAATAATCGTAGTATTGTTAATAATAATTTAAAAAATTATCATCATAATATAGTAATGAAATTGACTTGAAAAATCAAACAACATTATTTACGTGGAGAACAAAACATATGTACGTAGTTTTTGTTTTAATATTGCGGTTCTTGTGAAGGTTCTTGTGTTTGCACACAAACAACTGCGGACGATTTTTCTTTCTCTTCGCTTTTTCTTATTTCGTCGTTCATCTTCGGTCTCTCTCTCTCTCTCTCTCTCTCTCTCTCTCTCTCTCTCACTATATATATATATATATATATATATATGCATAGCTATAACCCAACTGGAGGCGAGTTCTACTCCGCGTGCGATGTATTTCGCATAGAAACTTTTCGGTCGAGGCCACGCGTATACATGTATTTAGAATTTCTCGACCGAGGATGGTCGAAGGAGCAATGGGCGGAGGGGGACCTGCGCGGGGGGCTTGGGGAGGGAGGGTAGTCAGGAAGTTTGTAATGCCGCGAGATGGAAACAGCGCAAAGGTTTCGCAAAACAAATAAAAACGGAAACATTCACGAAAAGGAAGAATAACGAAGCAAACGAGAAAAAGAGCTTCACCGCACGAGAGATTTGCGAAATTCAAGGGACTCGTTGGTTCGAGAGAAGCGCGCTAATTAATTATACAGTTGATCGTGTAAAGGAAAATGAAGAAGAAAAAACAAATGTAATGAAAGTAAGCAAAAAGATGATAAAAAATGTCTTATAACGAAAGTAGGCGCGGTTGACGGAAAGACAAAAAAAAAAGGCACGAAGAAAAAGCGAAATTTTTGCAAGATCGAGCTTGCTTATCGGCCGTAATGGCTCACAGTTCGACGTTCAATCAAAGTTACCGATTTCTTTTTTTTTTTTCGCCCTTTTATATTCCTCTCCACTTAAGGATGTTGAGTCCCTATGAAACATGTTAATGTTAATTGTTCAATAAATAGCTTCTTAATCGTCATGAAATTTTTACACGACCTCCTGAATACTTCATGTAAAAACATACCAAATTTTCAGAATTCTATCATCATTACTTCAACCTCCTTAAGGGTTGAAATAAAAAATGATAAGAAAATTCGGAAAATTTGGTATGTTTTTGTATGAAGTATTTAAGAGGTCGTGTTAAAATTTCACGACGATTAGGAAGCTCGTTATTAAAAAATTAACATTTTGTTTAGAACAATTTTTAAAAGAAATAAAAAAAAATTTATCAATAAAGTTCGTTTTGTTTCCGTTGCTTTCAGTATATTGTAGATATTATAAAATTGAGAGGTCAAAAAAAAACTTATTGCAAAGCTACATCAGTTTCCATAAAACAACATTTAATTTGTGAATGTTAATTGTTCAATAACGAGCTTCATAATTGTCGTGAAATTTTTACACGACCTCTGAAATACTTCATACAAAAACATACCAAATTTTCAGAATTTTATCATCATTTGCGATTTGGGACTCAACATCCTTAATTCCTCATAATCGGCATAATTTCTCAATCAATATCTAAACTCGTTTAAAAGGAGAAAAAGCGAGACGGAATGAACAAAAAAAAAAACAACACCGAATCTTCGTACGGAGTCTGGAATTTCGGTGACTGTGTGGGGCTTTTTGCCGTTCGTTCGGTCTCCATATGATCAACGTATATCGATTATCTTAACCGGCCAAGTTTTCGACGTTTGGTGCGTGTGCGTGTGTGTATACACTAGATCTATGTAAATTTTTATGTATATATGTGTGTATATGGTTTTTTGGTGTGTTTATAAAGCGAGTTTGCCACAACAGCTGGTGTTATCCCCAGGGTCGATCGCTGATATCGTAAAGTGATGCCTGTATGTTTCTCTCGCTTTCGTTTAACTTTAACGATAGAGGGAGAGAGAGTTTGGTAGCGCCAACCTTTTTAAGCCAGCACATGTCAGTGAAAAATGAAATAATTGCGTTCCCAATTGCGGTGTTTGCGCGCGCGTGCGCGTGTGTGTGCGTGTGTTCGTGTGTGTTTGAACAAATTCTTCTGACTTTCAGAAAATGAAACGTCGCTTTTGAATTTGTCCATACCAAACCGACACACGTATCCGCAAGTTACACGACGTTGAAGTTAGCATTGCTGGAATGGTGCTGAAGTTTGCATCGTTGGAATGCAACGAAAATTTTTTTTGATTTTTCTTTACTTCTTAATTTTTACTATTTCCGAAAAAAAAATTTGTCCAACTTTTGGTTATAATGTTGAAAGATTGTCAGAAAAGTTTCGGCGACTTTCGCAGTCTTGATGTGCTTAAAAAAAATACGGAAATTCGAAAGAAATATATTTTCGTTGCATTCCAACGATGCAAACTTCAGTACCATTTGCTGGAAGCCAACGATTGTTTTTCTATTTCTCTAATTTTAATATCATCGAAAGCATTACTTTCCAAATTGTGATTGTACACATCTAACAAGCATTAAATTAACTTTTGTTCATTTTAAAATTTATTAAAGTGACAAAATTCCTATTCGTGTTAAAGGTTAATAAACAAATTTAATTCTCATTTATTTTCAGGGTTAATGAGCAAATTGAATTCTCATTGATTTCGAAGTTTAATTAAAAATACACATCCCTATCAATGGAAAAGAATGAATTTTTGTTGCGTTGCAACGATGAGAATTTGGTAATCGCAATTTACGATGCGCATTACGATCGTATTTTTTTCCTTTTTCTTTTCTTCTCTCTTCGAGGATGCTCGAGATTCACCGATTCTTAATTTTTGTCTTTTTTTTTCGCGGGCAACATTGAAAATGATTATTTATGGTCGTACAGCGCGATGAAGTCAATGGTGAGGCCGGTGACCGAGTGGAGGCCGTCGACTATAATACTCCGTCAGCTCAGTAGAGATACGGAGAGAGGGAGAGAAAAAACGTGTGTATGTGTGTGTGCGCCTAATTATGTTGTAGTTGCTAGACTATCTATATATGATATATCATTCTGTATGTGTGTGTGTATATAGAACGTGTAGAGATTTCTAACGCCCGAATGAGGTGAGTGAATTTTGTCTCCATACATATATACACACACACATATATATATATATATATATATATATATATATATATATATATATATATACGTAAGCAGCATCAGAATTCTTCATCGGGGCTCGATTATGGCCAAACCACCCGCGCGGATGTGACGTCGTAGTTCTAATGTTCCGCTCTCATACGTGTTTATATATATATATATATATATATAAATATAAATATATGTGCGTGTGTGTATATATAGCCTTGGCGAATTCGTGACTCGGATAAAAGGCCTCCCGCGCCGAGTAAATCCTCGCGTACATCCTTTTGCTATGAGCAGGCCCAAAATTGCGAATGTCTCCGATGGTTGAAAACAAATAGTTTGTCTCTCGCGCACATATAAACGTTGCGAATTATTTGTCACGTGTGCGAGTCATGTAACAATTTAATGTTGCGCTCGTGACGAACATGACGGACAAATTTGGAATTAAACAATTGCTATTGTTATCACTATTATTGTTGGTTTTATTGCTATGTTTCTCGTTATTATCTTGATATTAAATTCCTCGTCGTTTTTACTTCGATCTTATTATTAATGATATTTTCGTTATTACGCTTTACATTTTTACTGCTATTCATTCCATTAATTCTTTATTTATTGTCATTAACAATTAAACATGACAAAATTAAGCTTCCGTTTGAATATGAATAATAACGAGAATAATAATGACCTCAATAAAACAGAATCGTAATAATAAGAATAATATCAAAACAAAAACAACGACGATATCAACATCGAGATAACAAATATATAAAATAACAATAGGCGTAAGGTCATTTCAATAAATAAACATTGCTTTGTGCTTATTGTTATTTCATTTATTAGCTTTGGGATTTCGCTAACGTCGGAAACTTTGGTCATGTTGAGCTTGAGAGAGGGAGAAGATCGTGACGGGGGGGGGGGGGGGGGGAGAGGGAGTAATGGACTGTTCTCTGGACAGGGCGAGGGGGCGGGGGTCTATTCGGACTACAAAAACGGCCCGACTAGAAGATTTTGGCGTCTCTCGTTTTCTCGTCACGTTTACAATGGCTGATGCCCTCTTTCTCTCTCGTTCTCTCTCCGGGCTCTCGCCCTTGTCCGATCTATGTGTGTTTTTCGTATGGACGGATGAGAGAGGCGGGGGGGAGGGGGCGGGCGTTCGTCCCGGGGCAGAGGTAGAAAAAAAGGCATATAAACGCGTTTACCGGAGTTCCTGGAAGGATCCAAGAGATCGCGCAGGGGTGTCGAATCGTCGTCAGAATTACGAGGCGTTTTGTCGGAAGCAATTCAGCCTCGGTGCTCTGCACTTTGAAGAATTTTTTTCTCCCATGTTCATCCCTTGTGAAACTTTCACCGCATCGCATAGCAATGATAATAACAATGATAGCACAAACGACAACGGCAATAATGATAATCATTGCTGTAACTATATTAGTACTGATTATAATAATTAATACTATAAATACTAATATTATAAAATATATTATAAATATATAAAATTATTATAAAATATAATAATTAATATAATAAATACTAACAAACTATATTAGTAATGATGATAATAATAATAATAATAATAATAATAATAATAATAAAATGATGGGGAAAAATCGATAGATACATAAGGACGCGTACGAATCATGGAGCTTTCCAATTTTGCGCCTCCGTTTTTCGAGCTTAAGTAGGTCGGGGAGATAAATTATTCGGTAAAAAATAGAAGGGGATTTTATTTTTGGCACCAATCGATGGGGCAATAAAATGGCCGAAGGTGAGAATGGATGGAATGAAGCTTTTTGAGAATTTTCATATATTTTTTGTTTACATATATATTTATTGTTCTATTATGCAATAAAAAAAAATTCATATTTCTATATAATTCTTGTTTATTTTCGTAAACGATTTTCTTCTATATAGTCTTTATTTTTATATTTTCTTTTACGCTTTCGGTCGTGTATACGCGTGTATATATTTACACACAAGCGCAAGAAATAGCGAGAGAAATGAAAAGATCTAAAATTGAACGGAGTGATTCAACCCTCCGTGCGTAGCTTCATGCTCGCGAAATATTGCTAAATTCCGTTTCTTCTATTCTCCTCATCCAGGTCGTTCGCTTTTTGTCTCACACTTTTACCATCGTCGTCGACTTTCCCATATACCCTGCTCGTCCTTCCTCCTCTTCGGGTTCTTCTCCTTCGTCTTCTATTTCTACCCCGTTTTTTTTTCTCACTATCGCCGTGTCTCACCCGATATTCGTTTTATTTGTTTTTTTTTCTTCTGCACTTCTTATACTTGCTTTTTGTTCGCTTCTTTCCTTCCGCACGCTCGTTTGTACGCACCCGCTCAAAATATACGCTGCGAGGCTAATTAGCTCGTAGAGAGAGAGAGAGAGAGAGAGAGAGAGAGAGAGAGAGAGAGAGAGAGAGAGAGAGAGAGAGGTGCGCGCGCGTGTTTGCAATTTCAACGCAGAGTCTCTCTCTCTCGCACGCTCTCTGTGTGTGCTACTCCTTCGTGAATCAGATTCACTGAGTGCTCATTTACGCCATCTGTGTGCATACGCACACACACGTAGGAACGTAATGACACGCGTGTGTACACACTCACGTACAATTTTGTAGTAAATTGTATACGGCATAGTGCGTAGAGAGAGGTAGAGAGAGAGGGGGGGGGGGAGAGAGAGAGAGAGAGAGAGAGAGAGAGAGAGAGAGAGAGAGAGAGAGAGAGAGAGAGAGAGAGAGAGAGAGAGAGAGAGAGAGAGAGAGAGAGAGAGAGAGAGAGACAGTTGGGGTGAAAAAAGAGGCGGGCAGACAATTCGTTGAATGAAACAAAGAACGGGTGCGACGGAGTGTAACTTTTGCGGGCTTCGTCATGCTCTCGGTACTCCAGAATCGTTGCTCTCCTATATGCCATCGCGCCTTCCCATATATGCATACACCAACCACGCCACGCTACGTTGCGTACGCACGCGTGTTACTCCTCGATACGTGGCTGGGTGCAAAAAGGAAGAGAAGAAAAATATACGAGCGGAAAATCCACCGCGATCGATTGAGATATCGTCCGGCGATCGCAAATTAAGGGTTAAGGGTGGTAGCGCTGTTCAATTTTTTTTTTCCACCTTTTTTTTCAGGATATTCGGTGCAGGCAACGATGACGATGATGATGGTGATAATAACAGCGAAGTGTTTTGAAAAAGCGACGATATTAAGGATGTTGAGTCCCAAATCGTAAATGATGATAAAATTCTGAAAATTTGGTATGTTTTTGTACGAAGTATTTCAGAGGTCGTGTAAAAATTTCACGACAATTAGGAAGCTCGTTATTGAACAATTAACATTCACAAATTAAATGTTGTTTTATGGAAACTGATGTAACTTTGCAATAAGTTTTTTTTTGACCTCTCAATTTTATAATATCTACAATATACTGAAAGCAACGGAAACAAAACGAAGTTTATTGATACATTTTTTTTAATTTCTTTTAAAAATTGTTCTTAACGGAATGTTAATTTTTTAATAACGAGCTTCCTAATCGTCGTGAAATTTTAACACGACCTCTTAAATACTTCATACAAAAACATACCAAATTTTCCGAATTTTCTTATCATTTTTTATTTCAACCCTTAAGGAGGTTGAAGTAATGATGGTGGAATTCTGAAAATTTGGTATGTTTTTACATGAAGTATTCAGGAGAACGTGTAAAAATTTCATGATGATTAAGAAGCGATTTATTGAACAATTAACATTAACATGTTTCATAGAGACTCAGCATCCTTAACGTCTGCTTGAGGCCCGAAAAGCGAGGCCGGGAATTTATGTGTAATTAATACACTGTATTGCCGGGTTCGAGTTTTTTTTTCCTCGAGAAACGTTGAGTAACGATGGAGTTATTTGAAATTTTGAGAATTACGAAAATGGCCAGCTGTGGAAAAATTCGATTTCCGACGAAAAAAAACAAATGATTTTAATTATTTTTTTTTTACGAATGGACAATTATATGGAAAAAAATCATGGGGCCATGCGATAGGAAATGGTACAAACTATGGCCTATCCGTTTCGTGAAACAGTTTCGAGTAAAACGCAGAGAATGAAAGGTCCATCACAGCGAGGCTGTTCGCCGTAGCCCAGAGGACGATCAAGCACTTCACCAAAATCGTCGTACCTCGTTCAATTGTCGGAATGTTTACATCTCCGTTGCAAATTAAAGTTAAATATTGCGTTTATCACATAGTGTTTAACTATTTAACTATTATATAAATAGTTTAACTATAATATAATTAATCAAAGTTAAATAATTGCGCAACAAGAAATTGTATTTTTGACATTACGTGCTTATGCAGACCCCTCGAAAGTATTGTTATTGTTTATAGTTAAACAATTGTGTGCATGGACGATAATAATGATCGTGCATTATATAGATATAAAATACGAGTAACACTGGTAAATTATTTTGCAAGCAATCATTATATCACACAATGATTATATTAATATTATCTGTTTATTATCATTCTACAATCAAAAGAAAAAAGAACACAATTCTGTCTTATCCAACCGAGTGCTGCGTCTTTGTTTTGAATCGACAATGCGAATATGAGCGTTCGAATTGAATTTTCCCCTCTCGTAATCTCGAACGTTCAGTTTAATTATCGTGCTTTCGTTTGTCTGTTGTTTTTGGTGGATCGTCCACGCAGAGGTGGGAACAGCTCGTCGTGTCGAAGCTCAAATGGGAATTGTCGGCTGTTACACCGGGTGACTTTGTTCTTCACATACTGACGCGTCTTCCGGTTGATCCGCGGGCATGGGATTCCCTTATGGTCAGAAGACACGCCCAGACCTTCATAGCGCTCAGTGCGAGAGGTGAGTCGAGCCCTCGTAATATTTGTTTATTAAATAATAACTTGTGTAAAATAAAAAAGTGAAATAAAGTAAAATAAAGTAAAATAAAGTAAAATAAAACATAATTTGTGTATAAAATACACATATATGTATTCATATTGGAGCGATGAAAAAACACATCGGCTGTTCTAGTCGTTGTTTTTATCTCGGACGCGAAAAACCACGATCTTGATTGATAATCAAGAAAATATTTCGAAATTGCTTGCGCCAATTCCAATGACGAGCTCACAGGGCTCACTTTTCGGAGGCTTTTTTTTCCTCTCGAATATGAAAATCGCGATATTTTGCCAGTCCTTTTGAATATGGGTGTATATGTATAAATTGACGATGCTGAAGTTTGCATCGTTGGACTGCAACGAATTTAATTTAATTTGGCAGATTTCGCCCACAAAAATCCATCGACCATTTTTTAAGATATTTATTTTGCGATCTATATAAAAATCTATCAAAAAAAGATCGCTTATAATAATAAAAATGTGGAAAATAAAATGCAAAAAGGAACTTTCGTTGCGTTCCAACGATGCAAACTTCAGCACCATATAAATTGAGGGCTTTTTCCTTCATATTATCGATTTATGAAAAGTTGGCGAAAATTTGCACTCCAATGGCACGAAGCAGGCGCGGGGGGTGAGTAGGAGGTAGCGATCGCGATGCAGTCTGGCCAAGAATTTAAAGGGCACGGACAAGAGTGAAAGAGAGAGAGAGAGAGAGAGAGAGAGAGAGAGAGAGAGAGAGACCGTCGGTCTTAAATACCTGGACGTCTGCGGCGTCCATGGCCACCGACGTTTCCCCTCTGTGGATTTCTTCCCTTCTCCCGTTGCCCACTTTTATCCGGACACACAACTCCCTCTTTCTTTCTCTCTTTCGCACACACACACACACACATGTACATACGTGTATCAGCCATCTTATAAAGTTCATCTCTCTCTCTCTCTCTCTCTCTCTCTCTCTCTCTCTCTCTCTCTCTCTCTCTCTCTCTCTCTCTCCTCTCTCTCTCTCTCTCCCCCCCTCGCGGTGTTTCCCGATGGTTGTTATTACAGCCGCAAGATCTCGCAAAAACATCGCGCGCTCTCGCCGAGCCGACGTTTCTCTCGCTCGTCCGCGTTTGCGAACGATTTGAAAGGGCATCGAGAGAGAGAGAAAGAGAAAGAGCAGAAGGGGGGGGGGGGATTGCTTCTCACGGGCCAAATTGGGCTATGCCTCGACTCTCTCTCTCTCTCCCTTTCGCCCTTTTTCTACCCCTCCTGACCCTCCCCTTCATCGCCAAATGACAATTCCTCCAAATCGCTTTTGCCAATCGCGCCCCTTTACTTCCACTACACTTTTCCTTTCCTTCGTTATAATTTTCTTCGTAAAATCGCATTTCTCAATTCGGGCCGAACGTTCGTTTTGTTCGTTTGTTGGGCAGAATACAAATTCTCGATGTACACACCGAGCATGATCGCAGCGGCGAGCGTCGCCGCGGCGTTACACGGTCTCGATTGGACGGGAAAGAGCGGCTACGGACTCTCCGGTCTTCTCGACGAGCTCACTCGCATCACAGCCATCGAACAGGTTTTACATACGACGTATACAAAAATACACTTTTGTTCGCATCGTTTGTTTTCGTTTTTCCTTCAAATAAAACGAGAAGCCGCGTTCGATGAGAAAAATTGGGCGAAAAATAAAGCGATGGGTCTGACACACATATACATGATGCACAATACCAACAATTGTGATGAAATCTTTTCCAAGCGATCGTTAGTTGCATTATTACTATGCAAAATTACAAATTGTACAATGAAATTGTATAATCAAATTGCATAATTATTATCACTATTATCTATCCATAAACGCATCAATATTATAATTATGAAATGTACAATAAATATTACATTTCATTATTGCAATATTGATATAATATACAATATATGTAATATATATATAACACATACTATATTATATAGTATTATAGTATAGTATATAGTATATTATATTATATTATATTATTAATATTATATATATATATATTACATATATGCATGTAATATAACATATAAAATAAATAACATATATATATATATATATATATATATATATATATATATATGTAGTGTCAAGATGGATGAACTAGAAGTTCGAAAGTAATTTGTAACAATGTACAGTACCGAATTGATCACTTTCAAAATTTGTTGACTTTTTTGGAACATTGACAAACTGAGGTTTCCACAGAGCGTGGAAACTCTTCGTCCTCCTCCCCCCCCCCCCCCTCCCCCGCCTCGTTAGTTTTTCGTCTCCCCTCGTTTTCCAATTTCGAAACGTGTCAATACGACTTGAGACTTTCCAACTGGGAACGTCATACCCCCTTGTTGCAGGGAAGAGCGCATAACTTCTTTGATATCCCTTTCGCATTGCCCCTCCTTCTCTTTTTCTCTCCGCCTGCCTGCCTGCCTGTCCTTCTTGGTCTTGCATCCGCAGGAAATGCCCCGGACCCCGTTCTGGAACGTCCTAGCCGACTTATCGCAAAAACCCCATTCGACTCCAAAGACGTTGAGATACGGCGGGGTGGGGGGTGGGGGGCTCGAAGCGAAAAGAGCAGCAGAGCAGGTGCCTGGCACATGTTTTAGCAAGAAAATCCCTCGACATTGTCAATGTATTCTCTCGTATATAATAATGTATGTATACGAAACGTGATGGGTCAGATGAATTATCAACGAAAGTAGAGGAGCCAACGGAGGCGGGGAGGGTGGAAGAGCTTGTCATAAACCGCATGAATGGCTCGGCATGGGGTCCATGGCCTTTATATAAACGCAATAATATATCTCGCTTCCTCCCTACCTCCCTCCCGCCCTCCGGCCATCCGAGAAAACCATATGTGTCCCACACACGAGCCACACCAAGAAACAATCACCGAACACCCTTTTCAACACCCTACGCGCATCTTTCATTCATTGTCCCGAAAGACACCGTCTGGAAATTGGACGCTGGTCGCACGCAAGCGCGGAACAGAAAAACGGAGAATTTCTGCTCGTCCCTTTTTTTCCTCCGAATTCGCCACTTTTGCTATATGCATATATATATATATATTTATTTATAATAAGGTAACAAGTTATAGAAATAAACACACAGGTTTTGGCAGATGCATATATGTATTTTTTATTTTCTTCTATGGAATTTTATATTGCGAAAACCAATAAAATCGAATATGTTTATATTGGCATGAAACAAATTTGGGAAATCTTCGCACGGAAAAATAATTATTTCCGGAAAAATGTGCAAAATTTATATGTACATATATATATTTTTAAAAAATATATATATTTAAATTTCGTCCATTTTTCCGGGAGTAATTATTTTTCTGTGCGAGGATTTCTCAAATTTGTTTCATGCCAATATAAATATTTTCGATCGTATTGGTTTTCGCAATATAAAGTTCCATTATGCGAAATAAGAAATAACACATGTGTATGTACAATCGTATGTTACTTTTTTTTTATCACTTGCTACCTTAGATTTAAGGAAGCTTTCCAGTGTGACAGCCCGAAAAATTGCTGTTTTTCGCGATTTTTTTTTTTTAAAGAAAAAATAATCTAATCGGTCTGGTTTTTTTTTGTATATTAATTGGATATTGAAGAATACAAAACAATTTTTTAAAGATCGATTTATTTATTAATTAATATCTATAAAAATGATGAAACAATTGTTGCAGAAAATGCACTTGGATGTGGTGTCCACGTTGGGGGTCACAATTTTGATCTGAAACAAAAAACACAAAAAGATTATTGATCGGTATATAATTGGCTTTCGTGCTATGGAGGCTTTTTTTTTTTTTTTTTTTTTTGCAAAAATGGCGCCGGTTTGAACAAAAAGTATCGATTTTAGCATTTTTTTTGGCAGTTTTTTTTTACAAAAAAATAGGAAGATGTCAAAAAAAAAAAAGCTTCCATAGCACGATAAACAATGACGTTAAGAATATTGTGTAAAAAATTCAACTCGATAGCTTTAAAACTCTGCCCTCCAAGTTGGACACCGTTTTGAAAAATGCTGTTTCGAGAAAAACGCGTTCAAAGTTTCGCTGTAGCTGTAGCGCTCCGTTGCCTTCTTCCAAGAAATGCTGTACAGTAACCGAAATAATCTGAATTTCGGCATGAAAATTTCAGGGAATATTCGGAAGAGTGTATACTATTCGATAAAGCAAAAAAAAAAAAAATCGATTTTTTGAAAATTTCACACTGGAAAGCTCCCTTAATTTACTCCATACTAGATTAGTTTTCCCCTGTCGATTTTTGCAAAAAAAAAAATACGAACGCGAATGTGAATGAGGCACACACAAAATGTATACACAAGGAATAATATATGAAAACAAATAGCCGAATGAAATTGAACCGTTTAATGTAATATTCGACAGGGGAGAAACACTATTGTCATGCGATAATGAAATATTGATTGGTTGTTCCTTCCGTGATTGGCAGGATTATCTGCAAGGCTGTCTCGAGCAGATCGAGGAAATGGTGTCGCAGGCGCGCGCAGGCGCCAGTCATCATCATCAGGCGGCGGCGACAAGCAACGCGAATGCACCGCAGAGGCCACTGGGGGAACAGAACACGAGCCAGGAGAAGATGATGGAACACGAGAAAGCGGGAACGCCGACCGACGTTAGGGATGTCCACTTCTAAAACCTGGCTCGTATATATATATACATGTGTTTATCCGGTCGCGAGATTAATGCCGCGCAACGAGAGATAAGAAACGCGAAGAAGAAGAAGAAGAAGAAGCAACGCGCAAAGGGACGAGAGGGACGGTAAAAGTCGAATAAATTCAAGATGATCGTGATGAAGGAAAAATCTCAATAAAAAAAATGAAGAATTCCGAGCGAGTTTTCTCCACGAAGAAGAAGAAGCGAAACGAAGAGAGAATAATCGTCATCGAATCGACAGGACATTTTTCGACGGGATCATCGACCTCGCGGAACGATAAAATCACGTTTGTCAAAGAAGAAGAAGAAGAAGAAAAAAAATGCACCCGCGTTCACGAGAAATTGTGGGAGAGGCGTGCTCTTTTTTTTTTTTTTTTTGGGGGGGAAGGCAATGCAATACGCTTTAACGCATTATCGTTTAAGTATAAACTTAAATTTTTAACTGACGGATACTATTAACGTTTATGCCGAGTAACACGGAGGAGTAGAACGAGAGAGGGAGATGGAGCGAGCGATAGGAAAGCGTGCGTACGAGCAAGAGCGAACGAACGAAACGGAGAGTAAACGAGAAAATGTCTGCGGAGGGAGATAATAAGAAGAATCAACATGAACGAAAAGGAGAAAAGAGGGAAAAAAAAAACGAAAAATATATAGTCATATCGAGTCATTTAGCGCGTCTGTACATACGTATAAAGTTTAACGAGGAAAAAAAAAGAAACAAATTTTTAAAAAGCACGAAGAGTCGAGATAAAAACACGAAGCAATCGCATATTTAGTTAGATTGGATATTTTGTACAGCCTTTTGCTGCCGCGATCTACGGGCATCTTTTGTTTTCTTCTCTCTCATACCTCACTACTCTCCCTGCCCCCTTCTCACGCTCCTTTTTTTTTCCAGTCCGAGTAAATTTGAGATTTTCTCGTCTGCGTAAACGAGGGAAAAAATTGCAGCGGGGGAAAGAGCGAGAGGGGGGAGGCCAGGCAAAGAAGAAAACGAGAATAATTAACTCGGGTATAGGAGTTCCCTTTGTATATTCCATTGACGTTCCTGCAGCGATGAGCTATTTCGAGGCCCCGAAAAACGACTCGGACAATCCCGAGATTTATCCGTACGAGGCCGAAAACTCGCGAAAACGAAACTAAGAAAGAATAAGAATAAAAAACGAAACGAAACAAATTTGCATACACACGAAGAATGAATGAGAAGAAAGTGGCAGAGAAAAAAAAAACGAAACAAAACGTTGCGAGAATATTTTTTTAAACGCGATTAAGGATTGAGAAAGGGCGAAAAATGATTTTTTTTTGTTTTGTTGCGTTTTTTTAAATCGAACCGATCCAGAGAGAGAGAGAGAGAGAGAGAGAGAGAGAGAGAGAGAGAGAGAGAGAGAGAGAGAGAGAATGATTGGACATTTTTCTTTGCATTTTTTTACCTATTACGTTTATATAATATATTTTTGAAGAAAAGTCGAAAAGAGAGGGAAGAAAAAAAGAAAGAGAAAATACACGTAGTAGAGCGAGTGAAAGCGTTTCGTTGAATACTTTTTTCTTTTTATATATATATGTCCGTGTTGTAAATATCATAGGGTTTAAGCGCCGTTTATACGTATAAGATTTACTCGTTCTTAAGAATATATTATTATTATTATTATTATTATTATTATTATTATTATTAAAGTGGCCGTGGGCGAGCTAGTTTTTGTTTCACAGATCACGAATGCAACGAGCGTGTATATATATCGCTTCGAAAAGAGGAATTGCACACTGCAACGTGTCCGGAAAGAAAAAATGCCCTCCCATTCGTTATTTTTCATTCGGAGAGCATAGATTTATTAATAATTTTTTTTAATACCCTACTTTCTTGAGGTTTCGCATTTTTTTCGTTTCTTTTGTTTGAGACTCACGAAATCGTTTTTCCCTGACAGCTTTTTGCGGAACAGGTTCTTTTGCGAAGAGAGGATTTTTCGTGTTGGGCGTTTCCAATGGGTTCAGTCCCGTTTGGTTTTTTTTCTTTCGATTTCGGGGTTGCGCACGATCGTTTTCACAAAAATTGTAATATTCCAACGGAAAAAAATGAGAAACGCGAAAGGAAATGAATATTTGGCCGGTCCCTTTGGGATTTACAGTTGCTATATGTGTATGCACCATTAAAATAATCGTCCGATTCAAATGATGGAATAAATAGGCAGGGAAAAAGCGAGCTTCCCGATTCTTTTTTTTTTTCAAGACGATATTCTTGCAATTATGAGCTTTGGGATTTCTGTCCGGGTAATACTTAGTTCGCGTAATTGAGATTCGTAAAGTTTGTACATTTTTTTTAGAATTACGCCTATTCCATGAACTTCGTTCTTCGTTTTCGATTTTTGGACACGAGTGAACAACCTTTGATATCCCTAGACGAGGGCACACAAAGCTCCTCGGGTTCGTGAAATTGCCGGGAAAAGGGACAGGATTGTTTAGAAGCAAAGCATAGAAATAAACGAATTCGGTCAGAGTGAAAGTAGTAAGACCATGAAAATTCTTTGGGTTTTTTCAGGCCCATATTGAATTTGTGAGAAAGAACGAGAAAAAAATGAGAATTTTTCCGAAAAGAAGAGTGAGACAAAAGGGCGAACATTCATTAAAATATTTTTTTTAATCTCACCAATTTGACACATCAAAATAGACGTTCTTTTTTCGAGCGCCCAGCCAAACGTATTGGCATCTTTGATGTTCAATTATTCCTCTTCCAATGCGGAGCGTCTGCCCCAAACGAGGTCTTAGAAAATAAAGTTTGTTCGTTTCAGGCAATGAACGGCGGCCGTATCACCCCAAATGCGAAAAATAATTAGTACTTAATAGGGGCTAAAGTGTATATGTGCGTGTGTATGTTCGAGCAAGCGAGCGAGCGAGAGAAAATCTGGTGACAGAGACGAAAGTTCTCTAGCATCTGTTCGAAACGTTTGAGGGTGTTGAAAACAAAAAGAAAAAGGGAGCTCAGTGCCACAGCGAACTAGTTACTTCATAATGTCATAACCAAATTATAGTACAATCGAGCGTTTCGTTTTTTATATGTATATTTTTTTTCATCAAAGCACATCGCTATGACACTTTTATTGTCCAACAATATTATGTCGTACGCTTTGCTTTAAAGATAACTGCCAACAGAGTCGTATTCAGTATATATATATATATATGTGTGTATATATATGTGTATATTGGTTGAATAATGAAATATATAGCCTTGCCAAAATGATTAGGCACTCCCATTATAAATGCCCAAATTTTATCCCAAAGTTTTTGCACCGTTAAAAACAAAATAAAATCACGGCGAGTAAAAAAAAAAAATATTCGTAAACTCATAATTATTTTGTGCGTTTCATCATTTCCTTCATGACTATTGCAATTTATTTCTGGCTGAAAAAATATTCGACTGCCTAATATCTTCGGCCAAGGCTATACACACCATTATATAAATATATATATATATTCCTCACTATTCCATAGTTTGCGTTAAGCGCGGGATCAATGAGGCTGTACAGCGAATGAAATAAATGACGATGAGGGGACGCAAATGAGATGAGAAAGAAAAAATAGCAGAGCATCGGTGCGTTGCGACGATCTTTTGCTCTGTGTTCCGATAGCACGTAATGGGTGGATGTTTTTTTTTAATTTTTTTTATACGCATACCTGAACGAGATACGAGTGTTGAGCACATTTTAACCATTATTATTATTATTATGGTTTTTTTATTTTTTATGCCGAATGTCACATTAGCAACGTGCTGGACATAATGTTCGATGGGTATGAGAATTGTATGATAGTTTTGAGAATGAAGGAAAGAAAAACAGACCTGGCGAGTTTTTTTGTTCGTCGCGAGCGTATCATAGACTCTATGTTTTTTTTAACTCGACGTTCATTTCACGAGAGAGAGAGAGAGAGAGAGAGAGAGAGAGAGAGAGAGAGAGAGAGAGAGAAAATCATAACTGCACTTATCTAATAAACGGACCGCCACAGAGTATTATTGACAGGCAAAGCTGCAAGTTTTCCGATAGAGCTTTCTCAATTTTTGGTACACACATACACACACTATAGCACTAAACCGATATATATATATATATATATATCGGTTGTTCGTTTTCGTTGCCTTTATATTCATTTTTTCGTAAGTATCTTCCTTTGATTTCTACTTTTTTTACTTGTACTTTTTAATTTCTTTATTTTTTGTTGTTTAACTTCAATTTTTTTTATGTTGATTTTTCTTTTGGCACTAAAATTTGGTATTCACGGGCTCTTTTTGCGTCTTGCGATGGTGCAGTCCGGGGGGGGCTTTGATTAAAATGTTGTATGTCGGTATATACTCGAAGGTGGTCCACGGAGTTCCAATGCACGAGGGCCTCTCGGCGATGACCAAAATTTCACGAGAGTCTCGACTGCCCGCATAGGTTTTGATAGTTAATTTTTTTTTCCTTTTATTTCTATTTTTTTACACAGAGAGAGAGAGAGAGAGAGAGAGAGAGAGAGAGAGAGAGAGAGAGAGAGAGAGAGAGAGAGAGAGAGATTACGCTCGAATTTAGGATCCGATCGCGCCTTTGCGAAATTCAAATGAATATGCAATAGAAGAAAACCGCTGATATACCTCAGATCGTACACGGCACACGTACAAACACGTGCATGCAAATACACACATACGAAGTTTCGCTCGATTCCCACATCGACTAGTTCTTTCTTTTAACCTTCGGAAACACACGATTACTTTTTAACATAGTGTACCTACTCTTAATACTTTTCTTTTTTTGTTTTCCTCTATGTTTAAAAACGATGTAATTTGCAACATGTGTAACTTGTGTAAATGCCCCTCGACACCTTTGTAAATAATTTGTGCGCGCGGCGACAACGTGCATCGTCGATTGAAAAATAAAGTATTGGTATTTTATACGATGAACAAAAGTGCACAGCGTGACATTTTCGTTTTACGGTCCTGTTCTTATAAGCCTAAACCAACATTACTTTTTCCCTTTGTAAAAGCTTAAAAAAGAGTGCACCGTAACTCACATTTAATCGTGGCAACGTTTTAAAGTGTTTTTCTTCGTATTCCTTATTTTTATTTCCTATTGGTTGGATATTATTCGTGATCGCTCCTGTTGATCTGCGACCCAATTGGATGATTGGCTTACTCAGCGATTATATGTCGGTCAGTTGCGTTGATCGGGTTGATTTATTTTGAAAAGCGATGGAAAAACGCTCATTTAGTTGTATCAATTTTTTCCTTACAATCTTTGAATACCTGATTATTATTATTATTATTATTATTGTGTGACGTTATTATTATCAATGGGCGGTACTCATTGATCTCAGAATTAGGCAGATCTTTATTTTTCTTTACTACATTCTGGCGAAACAATTTGATTGAATTTATCTTCAGACCATTTTTTAACATTGTATTATTATTACGACGAGGACTCTGCAACAGTGGGCGATGAATTCTGCGTTCCCGTTTTTGTCGGATAGTTTTCAATTCCTAGCAAGTCAGAGGTAGGTGGAACGTTTCAAAAAATATCACCGGGTCAGGCAGCGGAAAATAAAAAAATTTATCAGCTCAAAAGAGCACGCCACAATGGAGGAAGTGTCAGCAGCTGCAGAGCTATCCCAGATGCAAACGAGAGTCATCATCCCTGATTTCGACCTGGATTACGTTATAAATACCGATCAACCGGGATGCCAGTATCAATCCACTTATAATAGATCGCTTGCAGAACAAGGGGTTAATTGTAAAACTGTTCTTGTTCAAAAAAAAGGTTCAAACTAAATCAGCCACTCCTACACGGCGCAGTATGCGTTAACTGCATCAGGAAAAATCTTGCCTTTCGTGTTTTTATGTATGCAGGAATCGTCGGGTAAATTTGGTCCAATCGTTGGAAAAAGAGTTGACGAGTTGAAAAAAAAATTCAAAAACGTGATTGTGACCCACAAAATCAGGGAAGTTCACCAAGCAACTGCACGAAGAATTATTAAAAGATTTAATTTCGCCGTACGTGGGTGGACGGAAATTTCTTTTCATTATCGATTCGTGGAGTGGGCAAATTGACCAGACACTCTACGATCGTATCTTCGTCGACGAAACAAAAGCGTGCACTTGCACTGTTAAAGTTATTCCACCCGAGTGTACACCGCTTTGTCAACCGTGCGATGTTTATTTTTACCGTCAGGTAAAAATATTTATTAAAAAACTACAAGATGCTTCGGAATTGTTAAAAAATAACTGCGAAATCGCTTCACGGGAGGACTCGACACGAATGCATTCGTTACTATTGCATCAGATCAGCGCGCCAGTATTCATTCCAATGATTAAATATGCCTGGTTTGCGTCGAAATTAATTGATGAAAGACCAATTTTTTAAAATTTAATGGACCAGTGTTTTCCGGTTTCGCTGCTAAAAAATCCGTGTGCCTGTAAAGAGGTAGCATTTATTAGATGTGCATGGTGCCGCAATAGTCTGTGCTTTCAGTGTCTCTATGATAATTATCATCGCGAATTTTGTACACCTTTTGAAGCTAGCGACAGTGAATAAATGACATCGCGCAATAAATTAAATAATGAGCGAATACTGTGTTATAGTTAATTATTTCCTGATCATTTATTCTAGCGTTAATATTGATTCTTTTGTGTACGTGATCATAATTTTATTTAAACGAATTACACAGTATCGAACAATATATGTTTCGATGTGTTTGTAAAAATAATTTGGTTAGAATATTAGATAAGTATGCCCAATCAATTATTTTCATTAAAATAACGAACGATTGAGAATTTTTTTTTTTTTTTTAGATAAATAAGTTTCGAGCGGGATTCGAACCCTGGTCGTCTGGATTGCCAACCGAGCGCCTTGCCGCTGTGCCACACTCATACGCTTAGCGATATGCATAATTTACGGGGATAAGAGCGGCGCATGAAACTTTGGCGTCATTTTTCTCAAAACCAGAGCGCATTACAAAGAATCCCTTTAACGTGGTACTCTGGGAGAGTGCCCTCATAATAGAGCTGAGACCCATCAAAGTCCGTTTGTATCATACTTGGCAATCCCCTTGTCAGTCTTTTCCACACGGTTGCTACTTTTCAGATCCACTTCCCGACTCACAGAGTACCGGAAGTTGACACAGTGTGTTATTATTACGACATTTACGGTTATATTAAAATTATTGTAAAATGTCATGTCCACAGAAATAAGAAAAGCAGTTTTTTTTTTTGTTTCAATCACTTCATATATTTTTATAATATAGTATTAATCTACTGTACAATAATCGCCTATGACTTAACGTATATACATAATACAAACTATTAGTCGTTTTGTAAAAGATTCTACGTAATTACTTCGGGCTTGTAGATCTTTGTCTTTCCCCCCCTTTTTTTACGTTCACTTGTATGTACAATCTATGTACGGAGATTGGCGGTGGGTTGGATGAAAACCTCGCGGTCCTTACGTTCCTGTAACGAGTATTGGTTTCGTGCTCTTCCTGTTTCAAATTTGCCTCTCGTACTAGCTAATTAAACGATGTCTTACGGTAATCTACGTATGTAACTTTGGCTTTTATCCGAAGGAGAAGAAATTAAGTTTTTTTTTTCTCAAAATTGCGCATAGAAAGTAGGAGTCTGAGCTTTTTTTCACGACAGTTTTTGGCCACGTCTTGTTGTTTTTTTTTTTGCGAAATTTCCCTGCACGATTTATTTTCGATCGGAACTGGCGGGGCGGAGATATCTAATGGGGGGTAAAAGTCGGCGAGGAAATTTGGGAAAATACATGGAAAGCTTCGCTTTCAAATCGAGTTTGCTTGGGTTTTCCATTGAGACAACATGTAGTAAGAAAGAGGGAGTTTTTGTAGCGAGGAATAAAACAAAATACTATCCGCAATATTTGCCCTTCGTGAGTGTATGTATTAAATAAGAAATAATTTCCGTGGAACTGCGAGGAATAAAAAAAAATCTTGACGGAATATTTGCCGTTCACACATTGTCAGTCATTGTCTCAACCGGGGTGACTGAAAAATTATGGAAATGGTACATTCGTGGCTTGTGCACTTTAACGTGTTTGTTTCTTTTCGTTTTTCTCGTTTTATGTACAATTTGGGCGAGTTTACTTGCATCTGTTACTTCCTTGCTCTGCGGGCCGCGATGTGTATGTATGTATGTGTATATATATATTATACATATGGTTTTCGAACACAAATGCTAAAGCGCAATTTTTATTTTCATTCCAATATTCTTGGATAATCTCAAGGATCTTCTACGTA
This sequence comes from Ophion costatus, assembly GCA_951751655.1. NCBI lineage: Eukaryota > Metazoa > Arthropoda > Insecta > Hymenoptera > Ichneumonidae > Ophion > Ophion costatus. The sequence continues at coordinate 36,692,732 of OX632357.1, forward strand.
TAAATTGTTTACGTGCCTCGGAAAAATTCGCACATTGAGAAAAAATGTTCGAGGTCCGTCGTGGAAAAAAAATCCCGGTAAATCGCGGAATCGGGTTTTTTCTCTTTGTTTTTTTTTTTCATTCAGACAATAGGACAACTTTCATCACCGATAAAATTGCCGTCGCCGATACGCCATTGCAAAAGTTTGCCGGTGGGTTACAATTTTCTTCTTCTTCGAGAGAGGGATGCTTCATGAACGTACAAAAAGAAAAAAAAACTTAATCGATTAATTCGTTTTACGTTATTGCTAAATTTTTTTTGGAGGATTCGATCGTCCTTACAAATTCCTACGGCTAATTGGACGAGAGAGGTTCTGGTTTGCCCCCCCCTTTCGTTCTCGTAAAATCATTTCACGAGCGGCCGAAAAATGCCGTGTCGCGAAATTCTCTGAATAGATTTTTTCTGTTCCCCTTACACTGGACGAATACACGGGATAAGAATATTTGTGTTTCGTTTTCTTCAAATATCGTTCGGGGATGAGAATTACTCGTCGAATTGCTCTTAAAAATCGGTGTTTTTCGATTACATCTTCACTCATGACTTCTTTCGTTGTCGACTTTTGGAGCTTTGTCGTCAACATCGCTTACAAAATGATTATTTTGATTTACTTTACGAAATGATATGACTTGTTTTTTTTTGAAAATTAACCATTTATTGTGAAAAAAAGACGAATTTATTCAATAACTGATCATTTGTGCGCTATTTTCTGTGTGAAAGACCGATATAAATGATTTGTTTAATTGCAAATGTTCAATTGCAATTATTCTTCAAAAATAGTTGATTCAAGGAATCAACTATTTTTGCTGTTTTGTCGTGTTAATTTGTTTTCAACTAGCTCAAACAATCTCGTTTATTTGAAAATACTTATGCATTTTGCAAAACGCTGTGACTCTTTCTACGACGTAAAAAAATTGTGATTCATTTTAAAAGTTGTGGAAATAATCGTCTTTTTTTAAAATGATTGGGCGAAAATATCTTCGAGCATTGCAATTGGACAAATCAAGGATTATTTTTTCTTAATTCGCTAAATTCCTTTTTATTCTGGGATCGGTAAATCGACTCAAAAAGTCAACAGATAAAAGTCTACGTAAAAAAATTGAAGGCAAAAAGTATAAATATCCTAATCGAAACAAAATCATCAGAGCAATAACGATTTGTGGAATTCGACGCACGCGTCCCCGATTCCAAAACGCCGCACGATTAAAGTAAATTCGTTCGGACACGTTATTTTCTCGCGCCACTATTACTCTTGCGTTCTTATCTCCTTAAAACTGTAAAATTGGACATCACAGAACAACAATGAACATTGTAGTTAGAATAAAAAAGAAAGCACTTTCTTCCAGGAATTGCAATGAAAAAACGGAATTCACACGTAAATATATCTCGAAGTTGAGCAGCCGCTCGCTATACGTATATATATATATATAAATTTTAAGGTATCCTACCTAATATATACATGCGTACATTATAACGAAACTTCGAATATCCTGCCTTAAGTCTAATTGTCATGTCGAGGTTTTGCAGATCACAATTGTCGAGGAAAAAGAGAAGAAAGAAAACGAACAGTCAACGAGTAATAGTTACGAGAGGAGTAGCGTTGGGAAATATAAATATCTTTGGTACACGATTTAACGTCTGTCTAAGGACTCGACGCACGTCATATCTTTCACTTTGCTCCCTCTCCCTCTTTGTCTGTACGAATGATCGTGGCAAGATCGGCCGGATATAGGATTAGTTAATCTCACGTGTTATTCAAATAAGAAACAACGTTTCTGTTCCCTTCCCTTCCTTCCTCACTCTTCCTCTCGCTCAAAAATTGCTTTAGTACCTTTCCTTTTGTTTCTCTCTGTCCTCTTCCTGGCTAGAGATTTTTACTCAGAGATCAACACTCCTCGTTACTTAAAAAAAACCCAAACAAATATAATTATTCAACGATTCCTTTTTTCTTCCAAAGTATTCAAATTATGCATCGTACGTATTTTGTCTTTATCCAAATCCTCATTAAAACGATCGCAATAACAAAACTTAATTAATTAAAAGCTTTTCGCCGATCGAAAAATAATCGGGGCGGCTAGTTTGTTTGGGTTTAAATAAATTGCAAAGAGTTTAGACAAATTTAACGTGCAGTTAAAAATTATGCGGGCAAACAACGCGGCTTTAGCCTCCTTTTTTTCTGCGTCACTAGAGGCGCAGACTCCGTTTGCCATTGGCCGAGCTTCGAGTCCCTCCGAAATTTGTCGCACGGAGCCTTAAGCCCGATCTCAGCATATACTGGATATTCCATGTGTCAAACTCTTCTCCAGGACGATGTGGAATTCGCTCAGTGGCTCGAGTATGTGAATGAGAAAATTGAGCAAGCCAGGATTCCGCAGGAACGAGGACTCCTCGTACATCTCGCTGGTCGAGCGCGCGTCACTCATTGGTCGTAACATCGGATGAAGTAATTGTTCCCTGATGAGCGAAAAAGCCAAGAGAAAGGAAATACAAATTTTATTTGAACGTTTTTGGGGTTGCATCATTTCTCTCGAGTTTTGCCTCTCTTTTCAAGACTGTCAGGCTTTTTGAACATCGGTTCGTTTGAGCTAGATTTGATAAAAATTGAATTCCAAACAAAATGAATTTTTCAATCCTTTCGACTCGGATTTCTTCATTTCATTTTTTTTTCAGAGATTTAATTTTCTTTCCTTTTTTTAAGATATTTCTTTTTACTTTTGGATAAGAAAAACTTTGAATTGCACGGAAGGGAACATTTCGCGTAAAAATACGGTTGTTGTTTAAAATCTTTAATTAAGAAATCGACAAAAGTATCTAGGATGATCAGTTGGGGGAATTGTTTTTTCTTCGATAATTTACCTCGCCGCCAGGCAGATGAACAGCTGGAATTTGCCATCTTTGCCGAGCGTCTGACTGAACGTGTTTATCTGATCGATGAGATGGCAATAGCAGCGGAGTATCGCGAACCTCTGATTGCTCTCTGCGTGCGCCCGCCGGTCGCGGCTCATACGCTGCGAGTATCCATCCATCTCTTCGAGCAGAGTCATCTCGAAGTTTTCCTTCACCCGAACTGCGAGAGTACGAAGTAATAATTTTTTAAACAAATAATCAGAAGTTGCGAAATATTCCTAATCCTAAATGTGTATTAAAAATGGAAACGACGCAGGCAACGCTGACTATGAATAACGATGAATAGTTCGCGATTATCGAAGAATTATATAATTATTCAAAAACAATTCACGATTATTCGAGAGAGAAAAAAAAATAAACTTACGAAAGTAATCCCATACGTAAAAATTACGACCGAATATCCTTTGGTTTTTGAAGCCGTAGAGAAACGTTTGTTCCAATGAAGGCACGAGGCCACCCTCCCCGCACAAGAGGGCCGTCAACGAACCGTCCAGAGGTTCCCTCCTGTAGTGGAATTTGACAATCGCGTTCACCGCCTCACCTGATCGAATAACATACGGATTTAAAAAATAAATACAACTAATGGTGTAATACCGCCTATGAAATTGGAGCGAGTAAATTTTCACGTCGAAATTAACATCGTAGTGGAATATGAAGAACAAAAATAGTTTCTTCACGTTCGTTTTCTTTCTAGCGTGAGGTTAAGCTAATAAGGTAGGTTGGAAGGCGAGGCTGCGGGAGTATCTATGACTTTTGGTAAATTCGTCCGTCCGTCTGTTCGCCCGAGCGAAGTTGGCATGAAAAGCGCTGAAGCCTTTTTCCAGAACTACTTTGGCATGTGAAAATGAACGCTTCCGGAATAGCCTTATTACGTAACCCGTAAAACGATCGTGAGCGCAAAATCCATGTATACTTTCTACAGACGAGTCGGCCGATGAAACGACTCATTCGTACCGAGCATGTGTTGGAGCTCGACTTGCGACATAGTTGGCTTTCTCGGTATACTCGGCGATCTGCATCGAGGTGGCGTTGAGCAAGTTTCGACCAATTCTTCGCTGTCGATACTCCGGGGCACGAGAGCACCGACCAACAGCCTCTCCGTCGAGCTGTCGTCAATTCCGCGCCCGAGCCAACGGCCACAGGGGAACTTGAACGTGTGGCCGGTCACCTCGTTCCTCACGACAACATGCTCGACCATCCACTTGGGCGATAAGCCCGTGTTGTCGTGTCCTATTCGCAGCGTCGACAAAACTCCCAGATTTTTGTGCTGAAAATAGAAAAACGGAACTGTAGATTTTTTTTCGCGTTGCGCGACCGAAGGTCGTTCACCCAGCCGGATGCTCTCGGACCGGGCCAACGCTGACTGACGGCGAAACTCACGTGAAAGACAAACTCCAACGCTCCTCTCGGTATCGCCACGGGATTCGTCTCGCACAGCGTGCCGGAAATTGCTACCCAACTGTTCGCGGAGGTCGTCGCTGCGCTCGCTTTTCTGCTCGGAAATATTATGACGCGGTAGGGCAGCTTCGTCGTCGGATAGTTGTTCGTGAAGCAAAAATAATCGACCGCGTTCAGCGTCAATAGATGATACAAAAACTGCTCCTTCTCCTCCTCGCAGCGAAGGAACGCGGATCTCTTGTACTGACTCCTGGAGACGAAAAAAACGTGACGATTAAAACAGTCATTTCCTCCCTTACTTTTTCGAAGCATTTTTCCCATCTATTCTTAAAGGGTATTTCATTTTTTTAAATTATTAACGTATACATTCACTTGGGCGCTGTGTCGTTATAGATTTTTTAATAATGTAACGAGGATTTGAGAATTGACAACGCTACGTAAATTATTTAGGCGATAAGACGAGATTCATTTTTAAGATAGTCAACTTTAAGTTAATTATCTCCAAAATTAATTAATCATTCAGGTAAAGTAACGTCAAGTGAGATTAATTTAAAAGATAGTCGACTTGTCAAGGCAAATTTGGAAAAATGATCAATCCAGCCGATAAATCATGGATTATTTTTCGTTAATTGCTTCTAAAACGAAGTTAGAACAAACTGCACAATATTTCTCAGGAAAAAAACGACCAATCGATGTCCTTTCTTTAGAATTATTCTTGCAGTAACCCATCAAATAAATTGGATACTCATTTTGTCTCGATAAAAATGATCAATTGATATATCTTCTTATGTAGATATATTATATAATATATAATATATCAATTAATATACTGCCGATACTTCGGCAAATAAAAAAGATAATAAATTGTCCCTGGCCAACCTTTTCAATTGATTTTTTCTTTTCGGTACCTCGTGGGAAGGAAATTAACGCCGAATTTTCGTTTTCCGGAGATGATTATCGGTGCTTAGTTTGTGGATTTTGTTCTTCGTACCTCAGCAAAGTATTGTCGACCAGAAGGGTCTTGAGATGCCGGGACAATAATTTTTTCTCCAGCGCCAGCCGAACCCAAGCTCTCGCGTATCCTATGTGAGTCTTGATCTCGGTCATTGCCTGAATATTTCTTATATCGAAGCTGAGAGAGTCGGGCAGTGGCCTCAGGTGTTCCGGACCAATGGACTTTCGTTCGCCCATCGATCTCTGCTTGTCGTTGCCGTGAGTCGGTGATACGTCGGTCTCCAGTGCCAAATTAGACAAATCTGACTCGTCGGTACATAGAAAAAAGATTATTCACGCGCCTCCTCGCGTCAATAATTTCGAGACAAACTTGGCAAACACATTTCATGCTCCGTGCCACACAAGCTTGAATAATCCGAGGATGAAAATTTGGCCGATAAAAAATATCGCGTTTTTGGGTTTCTTTGAGGATTGAGGACGTTCATGGACATACCCGAGGATGAACAAAAAGCCTTTCCGAAATTACTCAACGTGCGATGAGTCGTGCAATAAATACAAAAAAGATTAACAATTCATTTTAATTACCCGAAATAATAATAACAATAACAAACCAATACAAGTAACGTACTTTCAAAAAAACCAAATACGTTTGAATGAAAAAAAAAGTAACTCAAAATCGCAAAAGGAAGTCCGGCAAGCCAAGCGCGGTGGGCTTACCGTTAAAGTTGTCCTTGATATAGGAAGCTATTTCATAAATGTTTCGCATCTTAATCGTCGCGATAAAGCGATCCGAGAACCCGTGAGATTTATTAGACGACGCTTTTTTCACTATCGAAACATAAAAGTGGAAAAAGAAACGTAACAAACGAGAGAACATAAAAAAGTGCTTGTGCTAAAAAAAAACGAAGGTGCTGAAACGGTAGTTTTTTTTTTTTTAACTACTCAAGGTGGCGGGAGGTTTATCGGAACAAAGCGTGAAAAAAATGCAGGGCGATGCAGTTTGCAGGACTTTCAGTGCTCGGTCTGTTGTTGTCTTTTTCGAAGGATTTGTTCGGATCCGTATTTTAATTTACAATCTTTTGCCTATTTTTCCTGGTTTTGCGCGATTTTTCGATTCTTTTTCGATTCCAAATTTTTTTTCGGCACGAACAAAAATTCCAGCTCGCCGAGAATGACCATTTGCAGCGCCCGTAAATTATCCACGTTTTTTTTTTTTCAAATTAAAAGCCTTTAAGGGACACACGACACTGTGTCAAGTTTGTCAATCGTGATCTGCTCGAAACACAACGTCGTTATCTCTTAACCTGCGATGCAAAAAAAAAACGTGACAGTGTGCCGGGAGAAAAACGAAAACAGCTAAGTGCAACGTGAAAAGGAGGCAAAAAAAAAGAATTATTCGATTTAAATGAGGAACGTACAATCGAGCCGCTTTCGTAGAACGCACCAAGCTAGGGCTGCATTTCCAAAAGAGATAATAGCGCGATTAAATAACGCGATTGCGACGATTGCCTAAGTACCGCGATTTTCATTGGCTCCCTCGTTTCATATAGCTTCGGAAAAGTCTCAGCTCTCCGTAGTGACCTGCACGTGGTATTTTGATTATTTAAGGAAAAGCATTTGCATTACTGCGGTGCGTGTGAGCTGCTATTAGTTCTCGAACAGCTACAATCACCGATTGATCGGATTATTTTCGTACGAACGGTTAATTTAGCGCTCAACTGGAAATAATTTTGTAGGTGGATTAAAAAGAGAGAAAAAGAAAAATTCCATCGAAGTTGAAACGCACCGGGTGAGAGAAAATTCGGATCGATGGATTTTGCGGAATCGTTGCACTCCTCCAACTCCTGGTACATGGTCAGATGCGACCAGAGCGCGCTTTTGCCTTGCTTGTTTTGAAGACCGTGGCTCCATACTCGCTCGAGCAAGTCGCAGAGACTCGCGACCAGTGTGTTCTCTTCCACGTCCGATAGAGATTCGGTACCGTGACCAAGTGCCACCGCTTCCGAGCCCATTTTTTCGACCAGCATTCGCTTCGTTTTGGACTTGCAGTCCTGTCACGTGAACAACTCAAATTAGTGATGGGGACACAAATTTCCAAACGAACGATTTGAATAATTTTCCAAGTTATTTATTTTAATTGTTTTTTTTTTTACTCTTGCACGGAATTATTTTTAATATCATTATCCAAAATACTGTAGAAAATATGTACAAATTATTTTCTGCAGTATTGCGAAAATGTTGAACATTTTTTGAAAGTGTATTCCGAATCATCCGATTCAACATTCTCAGAAGACTGCTCCAATCCATTTTTCTCAACGACTTAAATCGATTTTAATCTCATTTTTGCAACTATTTTATAAACTATGTTTTAAATTATTTCCTCAATTATTGTCTGCAATTTTTGCTAAAGCATTTTGCATTAATTGTTCTAAACTATTACCCAAATTATTATCCGAGTGATGTTTCGAATGACTTTATAAACAAGTTGTCAATTCATTGAAAATCATCCTCGAAAAGGAGGCTTTAGCTAATTTTCCATATTTGAAAAGTCTGATTTCCAAAGTAATTTTCTTCCCACGTTAACAACTTTTTCTCGTTAGCGCATCCAACCTTTAGCAATTTTTCGACGAAAGTCCAATTGGCCTGTGCTATGAGAGCCGGACTCATGTCAGCCGAGAGTTTCGTTTGCGGCCTCGGTGATTGAGTTTCCTGCGGCGTTGGCGGTTTCCCATTAGCCTCGAGGGATTTCATCTTGTATTTCCATTGGGTTTGGCCCTTTCGACTTCTGTAAGCGATACGAACACGTGTGCGTCAGTGAAATGCGGCCAAAATCAAATGCCATTTCCAACTCTTTTGCCCTTATTTCGAGTGCTCCTTTTTTAATAATGATTCTTTATTCCTTTATGTCTATAATAATAATATTTTTTTTGTTAGTTCTCACCGCAGCAGGCTACTCGTCAAGCATGAACCAAAAGAGACAAGTGTTAGACCGAAGACGAACGAAGAATCGATTGAATTTGGTGCGGGTGTTTTTTTAAAAATACCTCTGGACCGGTTCCTTGTTCATCGCGACGTTGTCCAAAAGAGGAAAACTCCGAAAATAAGCAGCTCGATGTGGAACTATTTCCGTCGGTGGATTCGCCTCGAAGTCCACGTTGTTCAGCTTGTTCTCCAGGGTCTTTTGGCTCTCGACGACGTTGTTCGAAACTTCGTAACGCGTCGATCGTATTATACCCTCGCCGACTTTTTTTCTGCGACAACGAAGCGAAAATTGCCTCGGTCAGATACAAGGTGGACGCTATTTCGAAGCGAAGCTGTGAGTTACCAAAAATGCCCATTTTTGCGAATCTCCAATTAATTGGGATTTTTCGAAGCCATATTGGACAGAGCTTCATGGGTCCGAAAAACATGGTCAATGAATATTCTAATTTATATCTTTTTAAATGTCTCGAACGTGTTTTTTCGGGTCGCAAGCTTATGTACACCCGCGAGAGGTTCAACAACTATAACGAGCACGTTGACGAACTTTATCTGAGCGATTCTCTGATCGAAAATTTTGATGTTCGAGTCGAGCTCGCTCCATGACGACATGACTTTGTTGTCGACGAGGGAGGCGAACATTTGGGTCTCGAGGAATCTCGAGAGGAATGGCAAGTGCTGAGCCGGCTGATCCGACAAGAACGTTGCTTTGTCAAATACGTGCATGCTGTCCCGATTGTTCAGCCATTCGTCCTTGTCCTAGAAAGAAAGACAATAAAGTGGCGTACAGTGGAAAGGATTTAGTAGCGAATATCGTTTTTCGTTGTTGATTCAGTGTTTCTTTTTTTTTTTGTTTTTTGTTTACCTGGCTTGGATGAATAACGAAATGTTCGTAGCCGGAGAAGAGTTGGACGAATCGATTGAGGAAAATTTCACGAACGGCGTTGTTGAACACGAGGGTCTCCTGGTATTCTTCCTGGCTCGTGAGTACTTTGTTCTTCGTTAGATTTTCCACCGAGTCAATGTCATCCAAGCTTATACCTTCGACATTTTCGTCCATTAAGACGAACGTCGAAAAAATTCAACTAATCTTTAAAAAGATGAAGAACGTTTCTATTTTACCGGTTTTTTTGACAATATCGACGATTCTTTGGAGCGCGTCTGACTGCGGCATCGTTTCCGGTCTGTCCCAGTCCAGCACGTCGTGCAACGAGTGTTTTCTTCGCCCGAGATGAAAACCCGAGCCAGGTAACGTCAAACTCGTCGACATTATGTCCCCGTTCAAATAATTTATGACCATATTGTCAGTCCTGCAACAAATTTTCCAACCCAATTCCAATACAACTTTGCACAATACAAACTTCCAAGCAAAGAACAAAAAAACATGCCCCATAAACGATCCAAGGACGCGTCCATCGTCAATGCGCGACGATTTTTTTTTCGTTTCACTCACTTTTCCGTTTGGGGAATTTTGTACTTGTTCAGGAGGCTTCGTAGCTCGGCTATGAATTGCATTTTGTGAGGAAAGACCGGCAACTCCTCGGGGAACTGGCTGCTCTGTTTGTCTATGTCCACGTAACAGAGGTTTGCCTGGAAAACAATATATATATATAGAAATTAAGAAATTAAGAAATAAAGAAATTAAATTAAGAAATTAAGAAAATTATTGAGATGGGAAATTCGGTAAATTGCAGCGAAAAAATATCGCTACGCAAGTAGAATATATGGAGAAGTTTTATCTTGCAATTATTTGGTCGATGGATAAATTTCGATATTTGAAAAATCGCAGATTTAAGGGTTGTAAATATTGCAGAAGGGACAACGGGGAGGTGTACTCACTTCGCTCGCGATTTTCAAATTTCCTCCCTCGCTGTGAGCGTGCAATCCCATTATGAAAGGCACCGGGGCGTCGAGAAAGTGATGCAGACTCGCGGGCAATATAGGCACGTAAACGTGTTGCCACGAGAATGGGAATAAAAGTGCGGTTATCGACTCCGCTACTACCATCAATTTGTGAAAGTCCGAGCTTCGCAGTAGCACTTGATTCTCGAGTAGGACACACGTGAACAATTGTATCACCGTCTCGGCGCCCAGCCACGTGAACATGTCCTTCAACGGGTAATCCAGCATCGGCAATTCCGAGGAAGGATTCGGATGCATTATCACGAGGTCGAAGGGCTGTTTCGCTGGCTCGTCGTTCGGCACGTAGAATTTTAACGATTTGCCGGGCAGTGGTACCGGCACGTTGTACAGCAGATTGTAGACGTAGGATTCGAGGCTGAGACCTGGTCCCGGATGTCTAGGAACACATCTGAAAAAAATATGCGTTGAACGATGTGCTCATTTTTTTTTCTGCCATATTAAGGATGTTGAGTCCCAAATCGCAAATGATGATAAAATTCGGATAATTTGGTATTTTTTTGTATCAAGTATTTCAGAGGTCGTGTAAAAATTTCACGACAATTAGGAAGCTCGTTATTGAACAATTAAGGATGTTGAGTCCCTATGAAACATGTTAATGTTAATTGTTCAATAAATAGCTTCTTAATCGTCATGAAATTTTTACACGACCTTCTGAATACTTCATGTAAAAACATACCAAATTTTCAGAATTCTATCATCATTACTTCAACCTCCTTAAGGGTTGAAATAAAAAATGATAAGAAAATTCGGAAAATTTCGTATGTTTTTGTATGAAGTAGTTAAGAGGTCGTGTTAAAATTTCACGACGATTAGGAAGCTCGTTATTAAAAAATTAAAATTTTGTTAAGAACAATTTTTAAAAGAAATAAAAAAAAATTTATCAATAAACTTCGCTTTGTTTCCGTTGCTTTCAGTATATTGTAGATATTATAAAATTGAGAGGTCAAAAAAAACTTATTGCAAAGTTACATCAGTTTCCATAAAACAACATTTAATTTGTGAATGTTAATTGTTCAATAACGAGCTTCCTAATTGTCGTGAAATTTTTACACGACCTCTGAAATACTTCATACAAAAACATACCAAATTTTCCGAATTTTATCATCATTTGCGATTTGGGACTCAGCATCTTAACATTCACAAATTAAATGTTGTCTTATGGAAACTGATGTAACTTTGCAATAAGTTTTTTTTTTGACCTATTCATTTTGTAATATCTACAATATACTGAAAGCAACGGAAACAAAGCGAAGTTTAATGATACATTTTTTTTATTTCTTTTAAAAATTGTTCTCAACAAAATGTTAATTTTTTAATAACGAGCTTCCTAATCGTCGTGAAATTTTAACACGACCTCTTAAATACTTCATACAAAAACATACCAAATTCTCAGAATTTTCTTATCATTTTTTATTTCAACCCCTAAGGAGGTTAAAGCGACGATAGAATTCTGAAAATTTGGTATGTTTTTACATGAAGTATTCAGGAAGTCGTGTAAAAGTTTCATGACGATTAAGAAGCTATTTATTGAACAATTAGCATTAACATTTTTCATAGGGACTCAACATCCTTAAATAGTAAGAAACGAAATACGTCTTGACACCATCCAATGAAAAATTTACGTTTCTTTATCGATCACATTATTGCCGTTACTATTACTGATACATGGTCTTGACGTTTGCATCGATGGAATGCAACGAAATTCTTTTCTTATATACCCCCCCCCCTCATTTTCATTATTTTACAAAATCTTTTTGTGCAGGTTTGAATTCTACTCTAAATAAGGGACTTAAAAAATGATTGAGGGATTTTCGAAAATATTATTTAGCAAAGGAAATTCGAGTAATCGAAAAATACTAATTTTCACTGCATCCCAAGAAGGCAAACTTCAATCACATACCAATATATCGTTTATGAAATAACTATTATCACCCATATGATTATTATACTTACTATTATTATCGCTATTTTTTAGTTGATCAAGTAACCATTGTGACTATGATTATAATTATTAGTAGTATTGCTGTTATTGGTATTGGCATTGCTTTCATCATCAATATTATCATGGTCGTTCAATTTATTTGTAGCGTCAAAGAATAGATTTTCAGAGAATATTTTGGGCCCCGATAAATCCGTGCTTGGTTGCAATCGGTTCACAAACTTTTCCCCCAATGCTTGCGCAAAAAAAAATTTCCCCAAATGCTTCCATAAAAAAAAAACCCGCAAGGAAAACTAACTTGTAAAAAAAATTTCCCCAAATGCTTCCATCAAAAAAAAACTCGCAAGGAAAACTAACTTGTAAAGATTGGTGAGGAAGGTTCTCGCCGCATGGAGGTAAGGCTGTTGGCACAGGAGTGATATCGATTTGGTAACGAGTAGTTTGTCTTTGGTCGAGTCATAGTAAGCCAACGCCGCGCCGGGCGAATGCGCCGATAGCTTGAAGTGCCTCGGCAACGATCTCGTGCTGTGGCCGTCCTGGCCTCTTCTCGGCCTGAGCACAAACGCGAATAGTGACGAATATAGGCAAAAATGGTCGTCGAAGTTGTGCGGGAAGCAGGCAGGGTCGAAGGGAGACGGAAAGAAAAAAGACAGGTCACTCACGGTGGTGGCGTGCCGTTTTGTCCGCTGCTCAGTTCGGTGATGAACATCGCCTGGAGCGTCTGCATCGCTGCGCATATCTTGCGATTTCTGCACTCCTCGTAGAATACCAAACTGAAGCCGTACGTTCGGTGACCGTCCTCCTTGGTGAGGACGAAAGAGTGGAAGGAGGGCTCCACTGAGTGCTTCTGAGTCCGAAATCGCAGACCGCTCGGTAGGCAAAGCTGATTGAGACCGTCAGGATTTAGGGTTAACGACGAAACGGTGGTATCGTAATTTACACGAGGATTTCGTCACTTTCGAAGTTATTGTCACTTGATACGGGGGCCGTTGCAGAACGGAGTTTATTCAACCGTGCGATTATCAGTGGCTACGAAAGCGCGGAGAAACGCGAATATTCTTGAGAGGACGCCAAACCCGAGTCGAAATTTAGACCCTCCTTTGACTCCCCTTGAACCTATATGGAGAAATTTGCACCGTTGGCGACCCTCCTTTAGCCCTACTGAACCTTCTATTCAACCTCCTGAGCCTCCTTTAGGCCTATGGGCTCGGCTTGCGTGAACCTACACAACCTCGTTTTGGCCTAAAGTCCTATCTGTACCCTACAGAACCTCCTTTGAATCCAAAGCAGAAGGAAAATGAAAGATTGGATCCAAAGGAGGTTCTGTAGGGTCAAGCTATATCTAAAAAATAAATTATATGTGTGAATTAAAAATATGATGTTTGATTATTTATTATAAGATTGATTTATTAATTCGACACATATACATACGTTGTCACAACTATAAATTATTTCGTGTAACTGAAAATATTTTTTAATTATAATTATCCCTTCTTTGGAATATAGGTGAACTGCGGATGGGAGAGAAGGCGGGGGGAGCGGAGGGCAGCATATTGAAGTAGGCTTAAAGGAGGGTTAGTAGGGTCAGAAGAGGTTTAAAGGAGGGCTAGGAGGCTCTGCGAGCCATCGGTGAAAGGAGTCAAAGGAGAGATAGTAGGGCGAAAGGAGGTTTAAAAGAGGGTCTGTAGGTTTGCGTAAGCTAGGGTTTAAAGGAAGTTCAGATGAACCTACTGAACCTCCTTTGAGTGAAAAAGTCCAATTTCTGCCACTTTTGGAGGTTCAGTAGGTTCTGATATACATGTTTTTGAGATTTCCATTTGAACCTCTTGAACCTCCATTGAATGACAAATTGGGATCGAAAGGAGGTTTAAAGGAGGGTCTAAATTTCGACTCGGGAAGAACGTCAAAAATTTCGATAAACTCCAAGAACCCTCAAACCGCTAACCGGGATCTTTCGAAGAACCCCAAAAACCTCGATCAACTGTAGAAACGCACGAGTTACTTGCTGGAGTCATTCGCGGAAAACTAAAGAATCCTTCGACCATCGGCTGGAATCGTTCTCACGGTTCGCCAGGATTTGATCGACGCAGTAATGAAAGCACATGACTTACCATACAGACGGCATGTTCATCGAATGGATTCCAGGGCACCGAGTCCGGATAATGACCGAGCACTTTACTCTTGTAGGCTCGATCCAATGGCGTGCACTGCAAGGAGTCACCTGCGGCCAAAAAGTCAAAACAAACGATCAAGCGATCAGCGAGCGCGAGGAACAATACCCGATCGGAGGTACGGGAAGGGGCGAGAGAATTAAGAATCGCATTGCAACGTTCGCAAAGTCGTTATTGAGTACCGTTTCGCGAAAAGCTCGCGACCTCAATGAGACCGTCCGGAGTCTTGGCAAGTATCCAAGGCTCCGAGAGTAGCCTCGCTCCTTAATCGTGTATGCTTAGCAGAAGAGCGACGAAGCAAAGATAGTTGGGGAAGAGAAAGAGAGAGGGAGAGTGAAAGAAGACAAGAGTGCTTCTCCGTGTTAATCATTGGAAAGTTTCATTGGTGACAGCCACAAGAACTCCCAAGATGTGCATACCCAAGTGTCTGCTCCCGATCATGGAGTATTGGAACTTCTCGCGCTGTCTTGCACGGCACGATGGATTTTACGATTCAGACGTTCCGTGCCTGTCAAACCGACTTGGCGATGAAGGAGATAGATAGACTTGGCTCAGAGAAGAGAGAAAGAGAAAGACGCCAAGAGGCGAAATATCAGCGAGAATGGATCAGTGCACCAAAGAGGCTGTAGACCTCCAACCAGGCTCCGAATTTTGCCAATTGCCAATTGAGATGAGCCGGGCGAGCTGCAAACTCGCTCTAGTACGGATCGATACGATTATCAAGTTCTTTAAAGTCCTGGATGTTTCAAAGTCAAGGGGGTTCCTGATAAAGCTACTCCCACTCGTAGGGGATCTTGGCACTGAGGGGAATTCACCACAGGAAGATTGATGTACGGTGCCGAAGAGACCAGAAGGCCAGATCGGGGCTGTGGGCTGTACCTTATAGCAATGAAAACCAAAAGGGTAGGAAACTTCTCTTTTTTATGAACCAATGGAGTCCCAAGCATGGGTCTGAACCTCCCAACGTTGCGGCGCAACATTTTTTTAATTTTTTAATTTCAATCAATTTATTCCACAGTTTGCTTCTAGGTGCCTATAAAAGATCATACAAAACATTTCAGGCGATTTCGACAAAAGGAACCTCCCCTTAATATAGGGTCAAAGTAAAAAAAAATCGTATCTCCTATGGTACAGAGATTGCCAATTTGCTAACGGTCCAATCGAGTAGTCGATTACGAATTTTTCAGGCACAACTCAATTGGACGAAAACTCTTGATCCACGGGACACGATTACAGACAAAAGATATACTACTTAAAATTCAAAGTTCTTAAAGAAAAAAAATGTTCGTTGCGCCGCAATGACGCGATATTCAGACCCATTCCCGAACTAGCTTCGATTATACCGGAGCCCAGAAGAATCCTATCTGTTCCGGTCGCCCAGTAGAATGATGATGTCGATAGAAGATTGGAAGTTCACTCAAACTAATCGATGGACCATTTACTTCGGGGCAATTGGTAACAACGTCGAACTAAGCAGCTACGGTTGGTCCGCGAGTTCAGCCCAGCCCATTGGGTTCTAATTATTCCTAGTCCGGATCCATTCCTAAACGAATGCAGCCCCAGCATTCGCGTCGACCATTTCCGCAGCTATCCAGGTATAACGAGATTAGTGATAAGCTGGCTGATTCTAGCCAGGGAGAGTTGCCTATGATGAAATGGATAAAGCCTGTGTAGTCTTGCGCCCCGGAGTTGAGCTGCCCTAACGAACGAACTTTGGCTCTCTATCATAAGTCTGCGTATAACTGCGCCAGGTCCGCAGGCACGTCGCCCGTTTTCTTATCCTTATTTATACGCCACATTTACTTTCCTCGAAGCTACTACATTCATTTTCGGGATCCGGGTGTTCAGGGAGTCTTGATTGAATGAATACGGCCAACGTGGACCACCGCGCACGCCGTCGTAACGAGTAAAGAACCAAGCAGACTGGACGTTTCATTGGCACCACGTCGAGGCCCGCAGTTTGCCAAGATGGAAAAAAGTTTGCTGCAAAGATTATGATCGTCATTCATCCTGCCAGTCTCTTCCACGATGTGTATCAGACTTGATAAAGAATTCCTTGGAGCCTCTTCCTACTATCGTTCCGACAGTGACAGACTTCTTTCCGGAGTTTTTTATTCACCGGGGAAAAAATTCTTCCTGGCCATAACGAATTATTCCCCGTTGAACCTCCTCTGCACTTCTAGCAAGATTTTTGGGGCGTCGCGGAAGGGCGGGTCAATAAGGGTCGTACTAATTTGAAAGGATTCGAGGCTCCTGTATGATGACGGCTACTGTTATGGCTAACGTGGAAACAAGACGGCTTAGGCACTGTATATCAAGGTGTGGGGGGGGGGGAACCTTATTTAGTGTATATATGTTTGTAACCTACAATCTAACATTGTGTACACGCGAATTATATATATTTGTGCTCGAATACATAAAAAAGATTTCAAAGAGTCGTCACTTCGAAAATGCTGAGCGAGCGTGCTAAGCTCGGAAAAAAATTAAAGAAACGTCACGTTCGTTAATTTCGGTGTGACGTCGATCGATACTGCGAATTATTCGCGATTTCCGAAGCGAACTCATCGTCCCTTCAATTACGCCTCGGAGCTACTTCGGCTCTGAATCTTCCAGCAGCTTGGAGGTCAATTTCCTCTTGATAATTGAGTCCCCCGTGGACCCCCTCCCACCCCTTCCGCCGCTCCAAGCTACATCGAATAATGACCCCGTACGAGCTTCGCCGATGAACTTTCATTGATGAGACAAAATTTTGATTCAGTCATTTTATTCAACAGATCGTCGCTCGATTGTTTAACGAATTGTGGTCGGAACATTGAAAAAAATATATTAAA
Organism: Ophion costatus; assembly: GCA_951751655.1. Taxonomy (NCBI): domain Eukaryota; kingdom Metazoa; phylum Arthropoda; class Insecta; order Hymenoptera; family Ichneumonidae; genus Ophion; species Ophion costatus. Next base: position 36,709,872 of record OX632357.1, read on the forward strand.
AAATCTTTTACTACATCCAATGAAAAATCCTCGCGGTAATTTAGTAATTGACAAAGTGCCCCGAGGTCTGATTGATATTGTGTAAGCCAATGTTTATTTTTTTCAAACGTCTAATTCCATCGGGAAGCAAATGACAATGTTGTAGCTTAACTCAAAGTGGAATCCGTATTCGTGTGAGGTAATAACGCAAAGTGAACGGGGGTCTATGCTACTTTATCTTCTCCTCTGTTCTTTCAAGACAAATTACTCTATTCAACGCGTTTAATTGACCGTCGACAATTGAGGCGAAATTACTTGAAGACTTAAACCGAATGTGTGTGTGTGTGTATGTGTATGTATATACCCACACAACCTATAAACTATGTGTATATACCTAATAAATATATGTAGTATAGCATTGTTCTATTATAACGCTAAATAAACATTATATTAATTTTTTTATTAATTATTTATATTTAAATTATATTATATTAGCAATACCGAAGATAATATAATCATTAAATATTAAATAATGCTATATATTAAGATAATAAATTATAAAACATTAAGGGAGCTTTCCAGTGTGAAATTTTCATAAATTGATTTTTTTTTTTGCTTTATCGAATAGTATACACTCTTCCGAATATTCCCTGAAATTTCCATGCCGAAATTCAGATTATTTCGGTTACTGTACAGCATTTCTTGGAAGAAGGCAACGGAGCGCTACAGCTACAGCGAAACTTTGAACGCGTTTTTCTCGAAACAGCATTTTTCAAAACGGTGTCCAACTTGGAGGGCAGAGTTTTAAAGCTATCGAGTTGAATTTTTTACACAATATTCTTAACGTCATTGTTTATCGTGCTATGGAAGCTTTTTTTTTTTTGACATCTTCCTATTTTTTTGTAAAAAAAACTGCCAAAAAAATGCTAAAATCGATACTTTTTGTTCAAACCGGCGCCATTTTTGCAAAAAAAAAAAAAAAGCCTCCTTAGCACGAAAGCCAATTATATACCGATCAATAATCTTTTTGTGTTTTTTGTTTCAGATCAAAATTGTGACCCCCAACGTGGACAGCACATCCAAGTGCATTTTCTGCAACAATTGTTTCATCATTTTTATAGATATTAATTAATAAATAAATCGATCTTTAAAAAATTGTTTTGTATTCTTCAATACTCAATTAATATACAAAAAAAAACCAGACCGATTAGATTATTTTTTCTTTAAAAAAAAAAATCGCGAAAAACAGCGATTTTTCGGGCTGTCACACTGGAAAGCTTCCTTAAATATTAAATGAAATTAAATCTGAAGATAATATGATAGTTGATAAAATGATGAGCATAATTTATTACGATCAGCCACAGAAGTGTAGATGTACATATATACCGTGGTATTTTATTACCCAATGGTATTTAGTAGCTCGCTAATTTGTTGACTAATTTGCCGTCTTACTAATTTGTTCCTATGGACAATGGGAACACACGCAGAACTCAAACAAATACATACACATGCATACGGGACGTAAAGATTGTAACGACATATAGTCATTAGGATACAATGGGCCCGGAGATTTTTCAGCATCAGGAAAAACAAGGCCGGACGTGCGAGGAGAATCCGATGGAATTATGATGTGAAAGGAGGAAAGCAAAGGGCTCGTCGCGACCACTTGAAACGGATTTATCGTGACAGCACTCCCGAGACCCGAGCTACGTCTGCATCTCCACCGAGAGCTTTTTGTCGTGTTCCTAAGTGGTGGGGGAGCGGAGCAATCTTGAAAAAAAAAGAATGCTCCGGATACTGACACTTGGCACAAGCCTCGGGAAATCGTGAGGCGTCTAGGCCCTCCTGTGTCGTTTCAACGGCAGCCATAAACTCACGGCCATCGATCTTTTCTCCTATTCCGAGTTTATCGAGGGGAAGGTGGCAAACTCTCTTCGCTAATGACTCAAACGAAAAATCCCAAAACTATCGATCGTATGCTTTTTTTCCCACCAATGTTCATTCGCAGTATCTTCTTTCGAGCACGTTCGCACGCAGAAGTTTGAACTTCCGGTAGGCACTCCACTGCCCTCTGCACAGAGGTTCACGGTCGATCGACAGATGTCCTGCGATTGAAATTGATTGTCGAGTACGTATATGGTTTGGCCTATCGACATTATATTGTTAGCTCACGAGTGGATCGAGTCAGGGCCCTATAAACCACGTTATGCCTATTACCGTTATCCTGTTGGGTGGAGAACCGTGTACCTTTGTGTTTCTTGTTCGAGAGTGCGTATCCTTAACCCGATACGATGAGCAAAATTGGATTTGGTCGGATCGAGTTTGCGGTACTGGTGGTGGTGGTGGAGAGGGTGATGTGACCTGATCGAAGAGAACGTTCGATCAATTGACTCTCTCTCTCTCTCTCTCTCTCTGTCCTTGTCACCATAATTTCATATCATCTCTCTGATGGAAAGATTGAGGGTGTTCCGGCAAGGAGTGGTTCCCTCGTGTCTACGAGACAACATTGGAGCCATAGTTTACCTTTCCTTTTTTTTTTTATGTCGCGCAGAGGCACGACCAAGCCTGTCGATAAAGCGTATCCCTATTCGCACGTCTGTACCTTTCCACAGCCTGTTATATATTTCGCCTATGATCGACCATTACCTACCTATACTGACTATATACAGGATTGTTCGCGAGAAGCGGAACACTCGCGTGGCTCTTTTGAAAATAACAATTTTTGGTTTTCGACGGATTTCCAAAATACAACATTTCGAAAATATTCTCTCAAAATGCCAAGTCCTTCCGTTGAAAATTGAGGGAGCTGCGGATTCCAAAATCACTGAAACGCTTGTGAGGATTTTCATTTTGAAATATACAATCGATATCCGTGAAAAAAACAATTTTGTGTAACAATGAAAATGAGGAAATGGATACGTAACAAAAATCCTTTGCCTTCCAACGATGCAAATTTTGACACCTTCTTTTTCAAAATCGATGATGACGATATCGAAAAAAATTACTTGAAGTTCACGAGCTTTTTTTATTGATCGAAGAGCAGTGCTTGAACGAATGAATTTTTTTTGTGCATAGCTTTTCTTTTATTCAACGAAACAACGAAAATAGAGCGTTTTTTCCACCGAAAATCTATACTATCTAATCTCATTTTGGACAGCGGCTGTTTTCTTCTAAAACCAATATTTTATCAAATCCTTTATCCAAGCACTATAGGATTTCGTGCAAAAACTTTTGAGCGTTTAATTTTTTCATCTCGGATAATTTGTATCCGCGCAGCAGTGGTCACCGCGCAGGACGTTTTTGAAACAGTGCCCGGCACAGATCATTGTATCTGCCACATTTACAAATATTGTTTATTACAAAAATTGTACAGGATACTTAAAACCACACTGCGCCATGTAAAAAAACTGAAAAGCTGCAGACGTATTTCCATTTAAAAAATCATGAATATTCCTATTTTTCTATGCACGAGCTAGGTGTGATCCGTTAAAGGTACGGAGTCTCGTTTGTATATCGGCATCAATTGCTTTCGAACGATGCTCTATCGTAATTTTTTCTTCGATTCAATTTTTTTTCGCTGTTAAGGTGACTAAAGTTTTTTTTTTATTTTCGAAAACTACATCGCATATTTCGTACTTTTATTATAGTCAGCGGAGATATTTCGGTGCTTCTGCTTTTCGCGACTTACATTAGCCTGTATATATTTATAGTTGCCTTGTTACGTGTGTGCATACAAAAAATATAAAAGGTATCGCACGTAATCGATAATATATTGAGTGAATAATAACAATAACGCTAAGTCTCGTTTATTATTGTTATCTTTTACGTTACACATGATTTATTCCGGATACTTGATTTATGCACGTATATATGACGTTAAAGTTTGCATCGTTGGGATGGAACGAAAATAATTTTCTTAAACTTGTTAAATTCCCTTTGGCAAATTTGAGCTACGAAAATCACGCAAACATTCTTTAGGATTCTCATTTAGCCATCTATAACGAAAATTTGCCAAGTACGATTTTGGATAATTATAAAAGTAAGGAATTGTAAAAAATATTCACTGCATTCCAACTTTGCAAATTTCAACTTCAAGCTTATATATGTATATATCGTTGAGAGTAATAAATCATGCGTGTTATTGTTAATATTATTATTACTCATATAGAATAAAATTAATAATGTTTATGTACCTATTTATTTGATTTATTTTTCATATATTATCAATTATTATGAATCAATATGCGAGTGTCACTATACATTTTTATGACGTCGAAGTTTGCATGGTTTGAATACGACGTACTTTGGTTAATTTTTCAATTTTTTACAATCATGATCATCCAAAGCCTATTTTCTTACTAATTGGGGTCGTAAATCGTCAATAAGAATACGTGAAAACGTCTGAGCGATTTCCACCTTCAAACAAAATTCGTACGTTTAAAAAGATTTGAGTTTCGTTGCGCTCCTAACATGCAAACATCAACATCATACAATTTTCTTTCACATTATTGTCATCAAACGCTATATTAAATATACAACCTCGTGGATGGCACATAGGCGAATCCAAGCGCAGCATCATTCTCGACAGACTTTCCCAGCGTGTATTCATCGAGTGAAAAATTCCGGTTAAAAAAATAAAGCTGTACATGAGCACTGTTGCGCTACTCGCATTTCACACCGTATACCACACGGCTGATTATGAATCGCTCGGTATAGAACGACGTACGTGCTCCAAGGAGAGTTACACGCTCGCGGGAACGAGGGTATTGATTTGGGCATTGCACGCACCGCGAGACGCCGTGAGCACGGGACAACATATATTTTCTCCACATACGAAATGTCCAAAACGTTTCAAGCCCTCGATTTAGTGGTGTTTTTTTTCCACGTTTGCATACGCAGGCAATTTTGCAAACTCGCTCATCCGGCTGGGCGAATGTAATCGTCGCGAGGGTGAAGGGCTGTGTGTATATATACATGTAAATATATCCGCGTTGTCTCTCGTGACGAGTTTGCCGAAACTCGCGTGCTACTCGAGGGGGAAGGGCATGAAAAAAAAAAAACTTAGATGGAAGTAGCGAAAAATTTCCCTATCGATGTTCCTCGTGCGAGTACACGGAGGAAAGGGTGAAAACGCGATAGGGCTGTTATGCCCGCGGGGTCAATGAACCCAGCTTGCGCCGTCCAAGGGCCGAATTTTCTTGCGGCCCGCAAAATTAATATCCTCCAAAAATGGCCCATTAAAATCACGGTCGCAATTTCATGAGCGTCGCCCCGGTTTGTTCAATAAATTTTAAACGAACATCCGAGAATGAACGATATTTTATAGCCAATATAATTGATATAATAATACCGAATATATGTTATAAAATAATTTGTGTTGTACTTTTTCATTGCAGTTGTACAGTTCCAATCGAAAACTATATTTTTGGACCTTTCAATTTTGCCAAAAGTCCAAAAATATTCGGAACTCGACGAAGCAAGTAGTACTTTCGAGTCGAAATGAAGAATAAATGAGTGACGATTGAGTGAACGTTGTTTTTTTTTACCACAAGGCGCGAAAAATTTTGGATCTTTTAGATTCTATTCCTGAATCCATATCGATATACAGGGTGGACCATTTAACGTGACCACCAAAAAAATACTTCCGTTGCTTTTATAGTGACAAAAAAAAATGTCGGGAGGTGATTTGATTGATTTCGAAGGGCTGATACAGTGGTGAAAAATTCATTTTGGTCAAGGTCATAGTTTTTGCGTTCTCAAGGTTATCAATGGTTTTTCAAATGGGCACATGTTTTTTTTTATTAAGACGTTGTAGCTGATATTCAGACGAATCCAACGACCTATGATATATCATGACCTTGAAATTATTTTTTACCAAAATATTTTGGTAAGGATAGTTAGTTAAGGATAAAAATAAATGTCTAAAAAATCAACGATAGGGTCTTGTAGGTAATTTATTCGAGTTTTCAAAGCTGCCCTTTAATTCCCTGTGCGATCATTGGTTGCTGCTATCGATGATCAAAGACAAAAGGTTCTTCCTCCATTGAACCGGATATCTCAGCAAAAAATTGACGCAGAGAGACAGAAAAAATACCAAATTGAAGCTGAATAAACAAACTAACTGACCCATCCATTGATTTAACTGAAAACAAATTGCTCGACCACGTGGACATTTGAAAAGAGAACAAAAAAATTTGGAACATTTTTTTCTCGCTATTTCTTATGATTGCACGATAACCGTAGCTCACAAGATTTGTTTGCCAAAATTTCTGGAAACTAGAAACTCGAAGCTTGAAAATGCTTTTTTTCACCTCGTTACGACCATTTTCCACATAGGTACAGCGCTTTTAAAAATACTAGAAAAATTGAAGAAATGTTCTGTTTCTTAAATTTTTTTTGGAGTAGTGTGTATATATATTGGAAGCGCGGGTATCCACACGCGAGACGAAATACGTCGCGTTTATTGGAGTATACCCGTTCATTATAAACTGCAGCACGATGAGTCATACAGAGCCAGTTTTTTTTTCGTAACGGGTTAGTTTGTATTTGGTTGTTCAAATATGTGTACTCGATTCATACGATGCCCCCCCCCCCCCCGCCGCTGCTCTTCCTGGCTCTCGCTCTTTCTCTCTGATCCCCTTCTCTCCTACTTGCTTCGCTCTTCGATGAACCCCACTCCGTAATACTCTCCGGGCTGCCAGTTTACGGGCGATGTCGTCATCATCTGCAGAAGCGGGTGTAAATGGAGGGTCGGGTTCGCTCGCTCTCCCTTACACGAGCTTTCGTAGGGCGGATGTGCGGCACGGTCGAAAGAAGAGAATTCAGTGCGTGAAACGTATACGGAGCATCAATTTCGACGTTCCTTCATATGTGGCAATTACAGGGACGCGCTAAAAAAATCTTAGCGCATTTGTGGAGTTTTAAAATATTTTTAATTGCCTTTGTCATGTGGATATTTGTATGATGGCAATCATTTTTCGTGCGTTATGTAGGAATAATATCAAAATGGTATGTACAGTTAATTGCTCTTTATCTTTGAATTCAATACTTTTGTAAAATTATAATATTGAACTAAAAGTTAGTATAGTTAGTTACAATATTATTTGGTTTACATATTATTGCATAGTATTAAAGTTACTATATTCAGTTAGAATATTATCACATTTACGTATTAGTAAAGTTAGTATAGTTGGTTGGAATATTTTTACATTTATTAACAAATATAACATCAATATACTAACCGTTAGCCAAATATTATAATTTTACATAAGTTTCGAATTAAAAAATAAAGAGCTATTAAAAGAGCATGCTATTTTGATATTATTCCAATACAACGCACGAAAAATAGTTGCCACGATACAAATATCCGTATGAGAAAAACAATTAAAATTTTTTTTTAAACTACGAATGCGTTATATATCTAATATTTAATAGAAATTGACTATTATTTTGACCATTATTCATTATTAAATATTGCATGTTTAGAAGTTTCATAAGAAATAATATATAATATCATCGATAAATTGTTCATTAGCATATAAAATTGTTCACTATTTAGTTAGCTAAAATATTATTTGGTTTACATATTATTGCATAGTATTAAAGTTACTATATTCAGTTAGAATATTATTACATTTACGTATTAGTAAAGTTAGTATAGTTGGTTAGAATATTTTTACATTTATTAACAAATATAACATCAATATACTAACTGTTAGCCAAATATTATAATTTTACATAAGTTTCGAATTAAAAAATAAAGAGCTATTAAAAGAGCATGCTATTTTGATGTTATTCCAATACAACGGACGAAAAATAGTTGCCACGATACAAATATCCGTATGAGAAAAACAATTTAAAAAAATTTTTAAACTACGATTGCGTTATATATCTAATATTTAATAGAAATTGACTATTATTTTGACCATTATTCATTATTAAATATTGCATGTTTAGAAGTTTCATAAAAAATAATATTTAATGTCGATAAATTGTTCATTAGCATATAAAATTGTTCACTATCAAGTAGCACGATTTACTTCCATATATAATATTTACGAAGTATCGCAGCGTAAGACTCGGGTCAAGATTTGAGAAAAGAAAAAATGATCAGACGTTCGCAACGATTGAGAAAGATTGCTGGCGTCCTCCTCGGTAAGCTGAGCATCGAGAAACGACGGTGAGGAGAGCCACCGGGGGGGCTGCAACCCTCTCCGGCTCTCGCATTCGTTTAAAGTTGGAGGGAATCGAGCCACGGAAATGACGGCGTCAATGTAACGGAAATAGAGCGAGAAAGGGGAGAGCGTGAAAGAAGGAGAAAGAAAAAAATGTGGCTAAGGGATGCTAGACACCAGGGAGTTTTTCCGGATGGTCGAAGCCTCTTCTGTTTTCTTTTTTCCATTCTTTCTTCTCACTGAGCCCAAATTGGCCGAGCATGACCGGTGTAAATCGACGCACGACCGGAAATCTAAATCGTCGCAACATTCACATACGATAAATAAAATTATCATGCGCTCGCGATCGAAGACGCAGGAAATAAGTAGTAGTCGGTTTCTTCGCGTCACAGGCCGATCATTATTCCGTTCGAACTATTGCGCGCGTTCCTTTACTCTCTTTAATTAAGATCGTTCGTACCAGCTGGACAAAAGACAGTCTCGCTATCGAAATGTACAAATTCCACGATGTTTGCATCGTTGGGACATAACGAAAATATTTTATTTTTAATTGATAAAGTTTCGTTTCTAAACTTTAAACTTTAAACTTTAAACTTTAAAGTTTAAACTTTAAACTTCTAAAGTTTCGTTTATGATCTCTATTTGCAAAAAAAGTTATGGATGTGAAAAAATAATTTGAAAAAATAGACAAACGTATCATTTTTACGATCCAAATTTGATCTTATTTTTAACATTTATCGATGGTACACTCGACCCTCCTGAAATATTTCTTATATCGGAAATATAATACCGCTTGAATAAGAATGAGAAAAAAACGAATAGCGTATCTACTTGGGAAAAACGTACCAACAAATCGGAACATTCAAATACTGGATGGGAATATTTCGTTTCCGGAACATTGAACGAAAGAGAGATAACCTTGGGTACATTTTGTGTTTGACTCTATCACGCGTGTGTCGTCGATATATGCTGAACTGCTACGCGGGTTATCTCTGCTGGACCATGAGATTTCCACGAGGCGTTTGTTCCCTCTTATCGAGCTACGATTCTCGAGTCTCGGGAACTTCGGTTTTTTCCTTTCTCTCTCCCTACCCCCCTCGCCCTCGCCCTGTCTTTTTCTCTTCTTTTGCCGACCGCCTGAGAACTCGAGCAAGTCTCGCATATTTATCGAGGCCTCTCCATGTGACTTTGTATTCGGACCCCTGTGTGCTCTCATACATGCATATATGCACTGCTTTATATACCCGAGATTGTGGAATATTGAGGTTGTTTTGTGCGTAGCACACTGCTACCCATTGTTCCAATATTCCGATGAACGAGTGCGATTATTCGGGGCGGTATAACGACAGTCGACCCATAACATATCGAGTCGTCTATACGTGTACCGAAATAAAAAAAAATGCATTTACGACCACACATGTGATAGTGAAGTTCGCAATGTTGGAATGCAATGAAAATGACCATTTTTTAATCGCTCGAACCTCTTTTGGCAACCTTCGTTAGGAAAATTCCTCAATCATTTTTCAAGCCACTTATTTGGAGATCGAGGATACAAATCTGCAGAAAAAAAGATTTTTTTGAATGATAAAAATGGAAAATGTAAGTTTTTATTGCTTTCCAACGATTAAAACTTTGAGACCGTACACAAACGTCCATTTGTATGACGAGAAAAATTGCAAAATATGACAATCTCCAAGCCAAGAGTCGTATCGAAACGAGGCCTTCGCGTCAGTTTGCATCCTCCGTTGAAGTAGGTACATGCACACAGAAATTGCAGCAACGCTGAGTGCACCCACTGGAAATCTAAAAATAGCTTATATACGGATCACAGGGCCTAACTTTTTTTTTTTCTAATGCGAAAAATAAGCTCCGTTTCTTTTCCTTCTCTCTCTCTCTCTCTCGCTCTCTCTCACTCTCCGACTCTCTCGCGGGGCACAAAAGCTCACAAACTCTCCACAAAGGAAGAAAACACACGTTGACTCAACGTGTCGTCCGAGTGCATGAAAGAAAGAAGACAGAGAGAAAGAGCGAGAGAGAGAGAGAGAGAGAGAGAGAGAGAGAGAGAGAGAGAGAGAGAGAGAGAGAGAGAGAGAAGAAAAAACCGTCCAAAGATACGCGACCGAATACTCGGTACGAAGCAGCGGAGCAGCTGCGCTCGTCTCGAATTTTCCGGTCGGTCTCTCCTCTGTGGTGGGACGACGTGCCGTCTGCGAGAGGGCTGCGCAACGACTACCAGCCTCGACCGGCACTTTTTTTCTTTCTTCGTACCGTAGGTTCTCCGCGACCCCACGGAGCGCGAAAAAATACTTCTCGAACCGCAAATTTTACTTTTCCCGAACATGTTTATTGTTGTTGTTATTTAATTACTGGAACGTAATGTTTATTCCTGAAAGTAACGAGGACGCAGCCGCGGAAAAGGGCACTTGTTTATGCGTCTACGTATAGACTTTGCATACTCTTAACATTTAAAAAAATACGTTTTTTATTGCATAGTTTTATATCGAAAGCGCACTACTGGTTCAAAAATTTCCTGACTTTTTCAGATTTTGCAAATTTTCCAGGAAGATCGAGGTCAAATAAAGAACATTATTTTTTTAGATCAAATATGTGAAAATATTAGATATTAAAATAAAATTGAAAAAATACGAAATTCGACAAATAATTCAGAGAGTAAAAAAAACCAACCCGTTCTTGATTATAAACAGAAATTTGTAAGTCGCTGCTAATAAATAAATAAAAAATATCAACACTTATTTACAATATTAATAGTGTGTTTGTGTATCGGCAAATCGAATGCAAATGTATAGAGCTTTGGGATAAATTATTTTTTAGTTTTTGAAACGTTCAATGTTTGGCGTCGTCATAACTGTTTGGTATGTAATGAAGAATAATACAAATATTAGAAATATAAAAAAATCTTTAATTTCATACTTTTCAGTTTTTTTTTCAAGTCGGCTGCACTTTTCGTAATTCTTGCAAAAAATTCTGAAAAAATTCCAGAAAGTTTTCAAAATATCCGTACTTCTCCCTGATTGTTCCAGGAGGAAAAAAAAATTCCTGATTTTTCTCGCTTCTCCCCGTTTTCCGTATGCGTAACGGTGAGGTCCCAAATTTCAATAGATGAATAAATAAACAAACGAATGAAGAAAGAAACAAATAAAGCAACAGGTGACAAAACTAAACAAATTAATGAAAAAATAAGTAAATAATAACACTGTATAGAATGAATGGCTACACGTAGTTGCAGGAATATGGGGAGGGGGACGGTCTACGATTCGAAACAGGAATTGTATTTATGTAACTATACATACGGTGAAAGACACGCGTTTCTAATAAGCCTAATTGCGCGGCCGCGTATACGACATACTCCAGTCTCCCGTTCTTCCATTTCTCCCGTGCACGCGCTCTCCTTTTTTTTTCGAAGCTAAAAGAAAACAAAAAGCGGAAGAAAAAAAGAAGTCCTCATTCGTCCCATGCGCCTGAGAGCGAAAAGCTTCCGCTCGCATGGTTGCATTGCCGACGATGACGATGACGACCGAAGAATCGAATGCTTTTTCCTCTTTTCCGTTTTTTTTTCTTTCATTCGCGACAAACGTGCACTCGAGTGAGAAAAAATACAACCACACGTGCCGCACGTACGTCCTATTTTCTTCTTACTTTCGTCCGATCTACTTTTTTTTTTCGCTTATTCTTCGTTTTCTCGAATCTTACGTTAGTCTAGATTTTCACGATATTGGCATTTTGCATTATTGACATGCAACAAATTTCTTTTCTTCTTATTAATTGAACAAGGTATTTTTGTTCTCTTTTTTGGCAGTCCGAGACTACGACAATCCGTGTAAAGTTTTTTAGGAATTGTGCAAGAAAAAAAAAACATTTGCGTAACAAACATAAAAGAGTAAAATTTTTTTTTTCTTAAACGAATTTGCGTGTGGTTTGAAGTTTGCATTGTTGCACGCAACGAAAATTCTTCTCTTTGTATTTTTTATTTTATCAACCGCAATATTTTATTGGAAGCTTGGAAAAAATCCCAAAAAACGAATTGAGTGATTTTCGTAGTCTGAATCTGTCGAAAAAATGTTGGATGATAGATGAAATTTGTTTTTATTTTCAATCGTTTTATTTCAACACGCAATTTTTGTTTTTCTAAATATGTATAGTATGTATAATAATAATGGTGACAATAACAACGATAGTAAACTGAATTCATAATTATATATATTTAAAAATATAACTGTAAATTCAATATTTATATATATACCGGACCATTATTAATATAAGTACAATTGCATATTGATATTTGAACGCGGAATACGATCCGAGCCGGTTCGTTTCGTAGCTGGCACAGGAGAGAGATTTTCTCAGGCAGATCTGTTGCTGCTTCCTGCACGTAGATTATATTGTTCGCTTCGCTCGTCGACTCGAAGAGCGGCTTCGAATCTTCCTCCGCAGATATCTTCCTTTCTTTCTCCGTGGGACAGAGGCTTTTCGTCGACAAGGGGAAACCCTGACCCCGACAGGGGGGGGGGGGGGGGGACAACGTGTGCCCGCGGATAAAAGATTTCTTTTTTTTTTCTTCTTATTCTCGCTTCGTACAAGCTGCGCTGCAGACCTTGCTGGGTTAGCCAGAGATGGGGCTTCGCCCCGGGTGGTATTTTTTTCCCTCATTAATCCCGAAGATTTTTCAAAGTTCGAAGCTGCTGCGTCATTTTTTAAAATTTGTTTGAGGGCAGGAGCTTTGATATTAAACGTGAAACAATACCACGTTTGTTTTGTTGGACGTAATAAAAAAAACATGCATGGAATTTTGTTTTCGCGGGACTTTGATATATGTTAATAAATTTCGCGGAGAGCGGGAGGATCAGAGGGAGAGGGAATTTGACGTTTGTATTTTCATTTTTCATTCTGTGCTTCGTGGGAATATTTTGAGAGCGCCACGATGATTCGCCTGCCCGAGATGAGAAGCAGCACGCATGGCGTTCTTTCAATTGAGCGTTAATTCAAGCTCGAGGACGAGGTTCGAAGGGTATATATGTATACGAGCATTTTTCTCTCGTCGCTGTAACTATATACAAATGCCGCGTCGGGTATCCTCCCTCCCGTCTCTTCGCCCTTCTGTTATGCTAACAGATTTTTTACTTTCGTTGCTGACCCTCTATTTTTGTTTCATTTTTCACCATTTTTTAAAAATATTTCCCGAGTGTAATCTAATTCTTGTTATTTTTTTTCTACATTTCACATTTACCCTTCATGAACAAACTGTTTACAATTTTTAAAAATTAATCAGTTTGTAAAACGTTTTTTTTGAACCTTCGTGGACCTTTAAGTTACTACTATTATCATCATTATCATTATTGCAGTTGTCGCTATGTATATACTTAAATGTTTTTATTCATTAAAGACGGTGTTGAAGACGTTGGAATGCAAACGCAGGTCTTTTTGATATTTGTATTATTATGCAAAAACCTCTTTTCCATATTTATCTTGTAAATTTCTGAAGAGGTGTCGTGAGCGATAATTTGCCGAAAATTAAATTAAAAAGAAATTGATTCATTTTCATTGCATTCCGTCGATCCAAACTTCAATCTCATTCTTAAAGTGATTATTTATTGCACCTATTTACTTCACTCTACGTATTGTTATTTTTATTATTTATATGCCTATGTATAATTATGCACGTCGTTATCATTAATCATTGTTTTTGGCGGGCTTCTTCACACGCGCGATATACTTACACGTACGAGCATCGCGAACACCGCAATTATACCTCGAATTTTGTGTACCGAGTGTAGCGCGATTTTTTTTAATCTCACACGAGTATACATACTCAGATTCGTTACTTTCCCTCACGGGGAAAACGTTCGCGGATCGTGTTATAAAGAAAGCGATATTGGAGCAACGATTGTACGCTTCGAACAAAAAGAGGAAGAGAAAAAACGACTACACGCGTGCGTACTTGTCGAATCTGCCCCTTGTTTCCCCCAAATTATGCAACGGAGCACTTTCGTTCGGATAAAATTGACGGGGACGAAAGAAAGCAGCAGAGCATCGAATCACTTCGATTGAGAAGAAATAGACGATGAATGGACAATGTCGCGCAAATATTGCCATTTGTTTTGTCGGAATGACTCACCGAAATATTTGCCCGGCTCGAGACCCGAATCCTTGTCGAGGCCGCAGATGACAAAATAATCCGCGAATCTCGTCGGATGTTGGTCCGGGCCACGGATTATTCCGATACTCCCGTTCATCCTCTTTCTCTTTCCACGCACCCCGCGTGTAACGCTACTGACCCTCTTGCTTTTGTTTTTTCGTTTGCCTTCTTAACGAATTCGCGATCTTACGCACTGCACTCTCTCACGTGAACGATTCGCACTCGAAGCGCATCCCGACAACTGTCATTTCTCGCGGCGAGTGAGAAAGCGAGCGTAACAGCTGATGTTGACGCGAACGGGACGACCCTCACTCGAAGAATAATTGATCTGTACTGCGAGAACGGTACGCGAAGTTGGTCGCGATCGTCGAGCCACGATTGCGGCGACTCGCGACAGAGGGGATACGCCGCGCGGATACGGACCGGAAGTCGGCGACGCGAGCGCTCAAGCGGTGAAAACACGAACTACAGATACAAATTTGCCGGATCTGTTTTGCAATGAAAAAATACGTTCTATTTTCTTTCTTTTTTTCGATATTGTAAAAATATTTGTATTGTTTTTTGTTTCGAGTAATTTTGGGAGACGCGTACGTCTAAAAATAATCCGCATGATTGGAAATATTTGGTTGTGCAGTTGTTTATTTTCACTTCGGTTTCACGCGGTATCTGTTTTACCGATGTGTCCAAGCGCCGAAGTTACGCGCAGCGTGCCGCCCGAGGTCGCAGGCGCCACCGTCCGTCCCGTGTACGCCCAGCGTGAAAACGTCGATCCTGCGCTCTCGGTGTTCTTCGCGGAGTGACAGAACACTCGCGTGCTATCGCGTTTGTTTAGCGTCGTTTGTGCGGGCGTCAAACAATCGGCTGCCTTTCCATTATCTTCGGTAGTTTTCGCGTTGCATCAAGCAACTGTGCGGTGTGTCAAAATGTTGGGTAATTGAGGCGCGCGGGGTAAGTTTTCTCGGATTCTGGCGACAATCATAGGGGGTTCGAAAATGTAATCAGGCACGATGAGACATTGATATTCACTTGGAAAAATTGAATCGGTAATGAGAAGAATTTGAGATGGAATCCTTTGTCGGTTGTAGCTCGTAAATTCGTGATATCGAAATTTCGTTTTCACGCCTTGCGTGTAATAACTCATGGAGAATGGGCAGTCGTGATAAGTCATTCGTATCGTAAAAAAAGGAGCCATTTTGCAGTTCGCCTGTCACTTTCGAGAAGTAAAATTGTTGTTGAAATGTACTTCTTGTTTTGCAATGCAAATTCAATAGTGATCGACTACGACGTTTTCCTACACCTCAATTATTATCATCGATCTTTTCTGAATTTGAAATTATTGAAATAATTATAAGAAATAAAAAATAATTAATTACAACATTTTTAGTTGAAGCCAAAATTACTCCTACTTTGTTCTCTGTAGAACTTTGTTTTTATCTATATAGCATATTGTAACGAGCAAATATTAGAGTAATGAGGGCATAAAAAACTTTCTTTGAGATCTGAATATAATTGATAGGCAAGGATTTTTTATTTGCATTCTGATGGTAAATAGAATGTTCAGAGAATCACAAATGTTGAAGTTTGCATCGTTGGAATGCAACGTTTTTTTTCTTGATTTTTCATTTCTTCATATTCATCATCATCCAAAAGGTATATATTTTTTTTGCAAATTAAGCCTGTAAATCTCTAATACAAATATGTAAAAACGCTTGAGTAATTTTCACATGGTAGAACGGTCAAAAAAATCGAACCCGACAAAATTAATTTTGGTTGTATTCCAAGGATGCAAACTTCAACGTCATCAGAGTCGACAAACGAAAAGAATTTTCAATATACCCATTTTTTGCATGTCTGCAATCAATGAATCTACAAAGTTTTAATTACAATTAAATAACCGTAAATTAATTCTACAGGAGATATAATTTTGTTATAAAATCAATTAATATCCTTTACAATTACATATCAATATAAATCATAGTAATAATAATGATAGTGTGAATCAATTGTGCAATCGATAGATAGTAGATTTATAATAAAGAAAAATGTATAATAAAATGGTAGCTACAAATTTTACATCACCGATAAACAAAAAGATAGAATAAAGCTTGTCCATATCGATCACTAATTATTTTAATCTTATACAGTGTAATTCATTCATTGAAATACAACTTCATTACATAATTAACTAATATGCATCACAAAAACATACCAATATAAAAAATAATCCTGACAAATATAGCAAAACTTCCTTCTTCGATCTATCCACACTGGTTTTCAATCTTCCTTGTTGTAGTTCACCGACTAATATTTGCACCCGGATAACAGATCCATCACGCTCAATAGGAAAGAAAAGCAAACGCAAACCACGATGTCGTCGGTACAGCGTGCGTTTGCTCACAAGCTGAGCAAACAACACGCCGCAGATGTTAGACGCCAGATAGCGACGTCCACGTCGTACTCGAGAGACTTGTCCAAGAGCGGAAGCAGCGTGTCCGGTTTTTCGTCTACCGTAAGAAATCTTCGAGCCTCGCCCCACTCAAGCGTTTTAAGCATAACCGTTATTATTATTATTATTTTATATGATTAACATGAATTATTGCTTAATTATCATTAATTATTATAAAATTATCGACGTTGATTATTATTTATTTATTATTACATTATTCTCATACGGTGTTGCCGTTATTATAGTGAATCTTATAAACACTTGTGTCGAATACTGGGGTACAGATGTCGCTCTGCGAGGTTCTGGAGCCTTTGGATTACGAGGACTTCCTCGTGCAGCATCAGACGGTCCTGGACAGGGATCCGCTCCGTCCGATACTGGATTTTCCACCCGGTGACGTGGAACTGAGGGTCGTGAAGCGAAAAATCCGTACAGAGGAGCCTGTCGTGCCTCTGGAATCTCTGTAAGCCGTTCGTTTTTTTGCAAAGCATATCTGTTATATTTACTTTGTTTTTCCAATGGTTGGATCCGTACCTCGATCGCCCGTTGGCGTGGTGGCGTTTTTTTCTCACTCTTTGTCTTTGTTATTAATGACAAATCAGTCGTTCAAAACTATCACTGATTACCATAAATCAGTTGTTTCGGCTCCTATAGAGTTAAAATTTTATTAATCACAGAATTTTAAGATAATTCATGGAACATTAAAACCCAAAAATGCTCTTATTATTTGATAAATAATAATAATGTTACACAAAATTACTTTGAAATGTATTGTTATAATTATCAACTTCAACAGTTGTTAGCGACTTTTTCGAATTCGACATTATTTTCAGTAAAGTTGTCCGATGGAGGCAAATTCAGAACTATAGGAGAACCTCCTTCATGGGACAGTAGAATATCCAGAAGTAGCAGCTTTTACTACAAGCGATCGCGCCTCAGTCGATTCTTTTGTTCGAGCCATTAAATTCCTTTCTTTTTGCTTTAAATCGCATCGTTGGGATTTTTTTTCTCTATGACGAGAGGCACAAATGAAGTTTTTTGGAAGCGTTCTGTATTCGGAATTGAATTATCTCCATTCTACTGTACTCAAAATGCATTTTTTTCCATAATGCTCTAATTTTACTGCCAAATACTACTCATTACGAAAATACGCTGTTCTTCGTTATAAAGCGCGCTTCGAAAACCATTAAAAATTATATTTTTCTCGGTCGAAAAATCACCGCGAAAGACCCCTAAAAACGCATTGGCACTCTGTCTGTATATATATATATAGATGAAGAGAATATATAATTGAAATGATATCTCGAGTGCAGAATTTCATCCAAAACCAATCAAAATCCTTTACAATTACATACCGATATAAATGATTATAATAACGATTATGATATAAATAAATTCCACATTAGTAGGTAATGGTCTATAACAAAGAAAAATCTATAATAAAATGTTTGCTATAAATTGTACGTGAACAAATACATAAAAAAATGCAGGGACACGGTGTCGCCATACGTGAGACGATGCATCGAGAGTTTCACGTCGGACTGGACAGTGGTGCAGAGGCGTTACAGGGGTCGAGCATCGCCGATAGGTCGCGAGAGATTGCTCCAGGAAACGCCGAGACAGGATTTCGAGGTCGATCAGGAGGACGCGAATGGCGGGGTCTCGCCAGGTGGTGGGAACGAGGACGATCACCACGACTCGAACGCGAGCGAGACGCCACGGGGTTCCTGGGCGAGTCTGGATCTCCGTCACTCGCAGCACGATCCACTGTTGGCCGGTCTCCTCGAGCGCGTCTGTCCCGAGACGATCGATCAGACGAACGAGCAAAAGCGCTCGGAGGATCGTCAAGAGGCGCTGTTCCCGTTGTACGCTCTGCCGAACTCGCCCGACGACGAGTGGCAAGAGACGAGCCCCGCGCCCGAGCCTTCCGAGCCTTTCGCTCATCGCGTCCTCGTCAAGTGTTTACAGCTGAAGCTCGAGCTCGAGGTCGAGCCGATTTTCGCTTGTCTCGCCCTCTACGACGCCCGCGAGAAGAAAAAAGTCTCGGAGAACTTTTACGTCGACATGAATCCCGAGAGCCTCAAACGTATGCTCGAGACACACATCGCTTACAGCGACACGAGCACCCTCGCCCGTAGCTGCGTCTTCAGTATCAGCAAACCAAGCCCGGATCTTTTTCTCGTCGTCAGACTCGAGAAAGTCCTCCAGGGTGATATCTCCGAGTGCGCCGAGCCTTATCTACGCGATGACAAAAATCGGGACAAGGTGAGCGCGCGAAACTACCGTCTCAATTGTATATTGTGAAAAGGGGCCGCACTGCCTCACCACGTGGGATCCTTGCCCATAAAAATCTCGCTCTTTCCCTCTCACGCGTCTTTCAATTTGCGTTGGCCGAAACAGGTGAAGGCAGCTGCGGCGATGGCCTGCGAGCGTCTCGGTCGCTACAGAATGCCGCTGGCCTGGACGGCGATTCATTTGTCGGGTGTGATCGGCGGAGGTGGCGCGGCCGGCGACGCCGACAGTTCCGGAAGCGCTGGCTCGCTCGATCGCAAATCCGGAAGTTTGGAGCAATGGCGCAAGAAAGTGGTGGAGCAACCGACGAGGCGGGGTTCCCTCGAACGTCGCAGTTCCGACAAGAGGCGCAGTTGGTCGCCCGACGATTTTGCCAATTGTCTCGAAAGTTTCCGGCCGATCACCCTCACGGTTTCGAGTTTCTTCAAACAGGAGAACGAGCGTTTGCGCGACGAGGATCTTTACAAACTGCTCGTCGAGCTGCGTCGTCCGGGCTCGAATCTCAAGCGTCTCAAGTGCTTGCCCGGTATATTGAAATTGGATTTGAGTCCGAGGCCCGAGGAATTGCCGCGCTGTTTGGATCCGGATCTGAGGCGACTCGCCCCGTATCCCGACGAGAAGAATCGCCCGATCAAAGAGATTCTCGAATTTCCGTCCGAGGTCGCGTCGCCCGAGCTAACGTACAGAAACTTGTTGTACGTTTATCCGAAGGAGGCGAATTTCAGCTCGAGAACCGGCTCGGCCCGCAATATCGCCGTGAGAATTCAATTGATGGGCGGCGAACAAGAGGCGGACGCTCTTACCGCCATTTTTGGCCGATCATCTTGTCCCGAAATGACCCACGAGTCCTTCACCTCCGTCTCTTATCACAACAAAAATCCGAACTTTTACGACGAGGTGAAGATGCGACTTCCCGCTGATCTCGGCGCCAAGCATCACTTGCTCTTCACTTTTTATCATATCAGCTGTCAGAAGAAAATCGAACAACCAAACGTCGAGACCGCGGTCGCTTATACGGTGAGAAAGTTTTACTTTTTTCTCCTTCTTTCAACCTCTTTATTTTAATATTTCGTCGGTGTTTGGGGCATTTGCGCGATGATCAATCTGTCGTGCTACTCTCGTCCTCGATACACAGTGGTTGCCGTTACTACGCGACGGACATTTGCAATCGGGCGAATTCAATTTACCCGCTATGCTCGATCCACCACCGGCCAATTACTCCTACATCGCGCCTGACGTTCTTCTACCCGGGACGAGATGGGTCGATGCGCACAGAGGCGTCTTCACCGTCATACTAGAGCCGGTCTCTAGCGTGCATGCTCAGGACAAGTACATTGACAGGTAGACACTTCGTTCGACACTAACTTGTTTCTTTTTTTATTTATTTTTTATCGAAAATGATTGCTAAACAATGAAGTTATTATTATTATTCGACCAAATAAAAAATAAAAAATGTAAATAATCGAATACTTCTCGTGCACAGTCTACGAATGATGAAAGGAACAAAACATTTTCCCCCATCTTTCGAATGACTTCGATCGATTAGCGGCTGCAACGAAGAAAGAAAAACAGCTAAAAGAGTCTCCTCCGTAGATTTCTGTCGCTCTGCGGTTCTCTGGAGACGTGTCAAGTACCGCCGCGGATAGGCGAGGCAGGTATGGAGTCCGAGTTGAAATCGGCGCTATTGGAGCTCGCGCGAGCCTCGCACTCGGCGCTCGTGCGTTCGTTGACGCAGCTGTTCGATCAGCTGATAAGTCTGCTGGTGAGGCCGCCCACGCTGCCGTCGCAGTCGTTGAACGTAGCAGCGACGGTCTTCGAAGCTCTGGGTCTGCTGGTGCGGAACGTGACGCATTTGCCGGACGGTCAATTGGACGCGCACGGTCGTCACGCTCTGTTGGCGACGTATACGGCGTACCAGTGCTCATTACCGATCGCCACGAACGCGCCGATCGTCATAAGGGCCCAGAGCAATCCGGATCTTCCGTTGGAGGATCTGGAGATGGAGATGCATTCGCGGGGCTTGGACAGAACTGCCTCGATGCGCCAAGACTCGCCGTCGATCGGTGGCCAATCCTCATCGAGCAGGCGCTTGTTGCACGAGGAGCTCGCGTTGCACTGGGTCGTCTCGACGGGGCAAGCTCGCGAGTTGGCGATCAATCACGCCTGGTTCTTTCTCGAGTTGATGTTCCGCTCGATGGTCGTCAACCTTGCGGAAACCGGTAGCCTCGAAACGACGAGAAAAACTCGCTTCTCCCCACAGTTCAGTGACGACCTGGCGACCTTGGTGGCCGCTCTGACGACCGAAGTGATCAACCGTTGCGGCAAGGATCCCCGCGCAGCCTCCAATCTCGTCCACAGCCTGGGCGATTTTCTGTCCGACCTGTTGTCCGTGATGGATCGCGGTTTTGTATTGTCCCTCGTACGCGCAACCTGTTGCTCGCTCGCGGACGCCTCCATGCACGTGTCAGACTCGGCGGCCTTGTTCGCCCTCAAGCTCGATCTCGTCCGGACCGTTTGTTCCCACGAGCACTACGTGGCCCTCAATTTGCCATTCGGCACCGGTTACACGTCCGGCTCGGCACCCGCCTCGCCCAGCCCGTCAACCGGAAGTTCCGGTAGCCTCATATCCACTCTGGTGCCCGGCGAGCGCGCTCGCTTCTCCGAGCTCAGCCAGGAATTTCGGCAACAACACTTCCTCGTCGGTCTCGTGCTTACCGATCTCTCCAACACCCTCGAGATTCCCAACCCGATGCTGCAAAACAAAGCCATCGGCACTGTGCGGTATCTCATGGGCTCGCACGACAACGATCCACGTTACGCCGAGCAATCGGCCAAGGCGCGCGTTGCCGCTCTCTACTTACCCCTACTCAACGTCATGATCGACGCCCTGCCCCAACTCTATCACTGGGACTCGAAGGACAAGAGCGTTTATCCGGACGAGACCGCGTCGATCACGCAATCGGTCGCCCTCGCGATCGCCGGTGGCGCCAATGCCGATCATCTTGCCGGCACTCAGTGCCGGGTATCCTTGAGCTCCGAACCTACCCGACATTTGCTCATGTGCTTCCTCTGGGTACTCAAGTGCCTCGAGAGATCGGCCCTCGCACAATGGTGCTCCGAACTCAGTGCCCGACGCGTACTCAGCCTTCTTCAGGTCCTCAATATCGCGACCGCCGCCTTTGAGTACAAGGGCAAAAAAGCCCTCAAGCGACTGCCACCGCAGGCAGCCGCCACCAGCGACATACGATCGAGGCTCGAAGACGTTATATTAGGACAGGGCAGCGCGCGAAGCGAAATGATGCTGCGAAGGAAGGAAAGAATAACCGGTGACAAGCTACGCTGGCGGAAGGATCAAATGCCTTATAGGTTTGTCATTCCTGAATACATTCTACCAAATTCAGGCTCATTGTGCAGATTTTCTTTGATCCCGTGAATCAATTGTCTTCATACACTCTGCGGACAAATTAAAGGAGCAGATAAATTTCAACATTTTTTCAGTAATTTTTTAAACCCCGCGACTTCGTGAAAAATGGTCGTATCGGGGAATTTTGACGCTTGAAATCTCTAGTTTAAGAATTTCGTGGAGAACATTTTTTTTGAGCATCACGCTCGGTTCGGCGGATTTCTATTTTTCTTTTAATCTTCCGTAGGCCGAAAATAATCCAGACCGAAGCAATGCTGAGGTCTTTTAGCCGGATACTTTAGCTTCAATTTGGTATTTTTTGCTCTTCGTAAGACCATTTGTCGCTGTGCTATCGCTGATTGAATGAAAGGTCGGCTTTTTTCTTTCATCATCCATATCTCATGAACAGCGAATGATCGTACAGCGAACAGTAGGTGAGTTTCGGAAACTTGAATAAATCCTCTATAAGTTCCTTTTGGTGTTTAGAGGAAGTTTTTTTGTTAACCTCAATATTGATTTGAAAAATTTGAAAAAAAGACTTTTCCTGACGTTTTGGAAACTCCACGACAACTTTGCAAATATTGCGAAAATTACTAATATTTCCAGGTTTTTCTTGAGCCCAATACATGCCCAAAGCTCCTTTAAATTTTTTAATCGATCGGTGAAACCGTTTTTTTATCCGAATCGTCAAAATTTAATCTAAAATTAAGGGAGCACTTTTATTGCTTCTTAAATGTCAATTGATGATAATTAAAATGAAACAAAAAAACTTTTGTTATTTTTCTCACAATTTTGCACTAACTACTCGCAAAATCTCAAGAAAAAAAAATTGGCATCTTGATTGTGTAAAAAAAATTTGAAAAATTAAAGCGTTTTTTTTCCTACAGAAAAATGCGTTGGGTTGAAAAAATCTTTTCTTTTATGACAAAATTTAATAGTTTCAAAAAAACCTGTTTATGTTACATGCTTGAGAGCTTTCGAAAAAGTAATTGAAAAATCATATGGCGATGCGTGTAAAAACGTACATAAAGATTCACTTAGGCGTATGAATTTAATTTAATGCAATCAATTTTAACTCCATAAAGTATGGTATGCAAACAAAAAAATCGCTCCAACACTGAACAGATGACGATTTCATAAAATTTTCGACACATTTTGAAATTATTTTTTTTTTTCAATTTTGAATTTTTTTTGCATTTTTTCAATAGTTAGTGAGAAATTGTTTTTTTTTTTCAAGTCTTGATGAGTAGTTAATGCACAATAGCGAGAAGAGAAACGATTCGCGCTATTTCCTATAACGGCGCCGAGCGTGATGCTCAAAAAAATGTTCCCTGCGACACTCTTAAATTAGAAATTTCAAGCTTCAAAATACGTTTTTTTTTTTCGATACAACCATTTTTCACGAAGTTACGGTATTTAAAAAACCATTGAAAAAATTATGAAATTTTTCTGCTCCTTTAGTTTATTTGCTGAGTGTACATTTTTCGTTTATTATTATCGAGGGACTGAATCTCTTCTTCGAATCGTCTCGTACTGAATTCTTCCGTGGTCGTTTGATTTCTTATTCATTTTATTTTATATTTTTACTATTATCAGAGCGAACGAGCAGCCCGAGGGTCGCGCGGTGGAGCAGGACGCTCACATCGAGGGCGCACTAGCGGCCGAGGCTTCGCTAGTGGTCCTTGACAGTTTGGAGTCGGTCGTCCAAGCAGACGGCGGTGGAGGTGAGAAAAGCAACGGAAACTTTTACATTCGTTTGTACACACGTACGTACGTACATTCATGCATATGTATTTCTCAGGTGCCGTCGTCGGAGCTGTGCTGAAGGTTCTCCTGCGCGCCCTGGCGAGAAATCAGAGCACTTCAGTGCTGCAACACATGTTTAATACGCAGCGAGCCCTCGTTTTTAAGTATCACAGCGCACTGTTCGACGAGGAGAGCGAGCGTTGCGGCGATTTGTGCCTGACACTGCTCACCCGCTGCAGTTCGCCTCTGAGCGCCATAAGAAGCCACGCGGCGGCCAGTCTTTATTTGCTGATGAGACAAAACTTCGAAATTGGCAATGTACAGATTTTTGTTGTTGTTGCTATTTATCAGTAATTTTTTCATTCCTTGACCAATAATATTGTCATTCATTAACTGAAACTATTATTTATTTGTTCATCCCATGTATAATTTTGTTTATTGATACTAATGCTTTACGGACCCTTATTTATTTTCTTCAATCATTATTATTTTCGTACATTTATATGATTCATTTCACCGTTTATCATTGTTTTTCTGTATTCTTTTGTCACTCAGAATTTTGCGAGGGTGAAGATGCAGGTGACGACCTCTCTTTCCGCCCTGGTTGGTCGTGGCCGAGCACCGAGCGAGGGCGCTTTACGTCGTGCTCTTAAAACCGTTCTCGTATACGCCGAGAGAGACACCGAACTCGCCGACACGAGCTTTCCCGAACAGGTCAAAGATCTCCTCTTCAATCTTCACATGATACTCTCCGATACCGTGAAGATGAAGGAATTCCAGGAAGATCCGGAAATGCTGCTCGACCTCATGTACAGGTACGTCGTCCCGAAATATTCAATTTTTACTGTACATTTACGATGTAATCTTTGTGGTTTTTTTTTTTTTGGTAATATTATATAATTATCGTATGATTCAATGAATAATGATTATACAACATTTTTGTTTGGGATAACCGAAGAATCGCGAAGGGTTATCAGGGCTCGCCGGATCTGAGACTCACCTGGCTAGCGAATATGGCCCAGCAGCACATGGAGAGAAAGAATCACACGGAGGCGGCAATGTGTCTGGTGCACAGTGCGGCATTGGTTGCCGAGTATCTTCATCTTTTGGAGCCTGGCGGTGGTGGACGTCCGATCGGTGCGGTCGCACTTAGCCCCGTGAGTCCGAACGCCCTCGAGGAGAGCGCGGTCGGTGACGACGTGCTCGCACGACGCGAGGAAGGGCTCTGTCTTGGACCGGATTTCTCCGAGAGCGGCCTGGCTGGCCTCCTGGAACACGCGGCGAACTCGTTTCACGCAGCCGGCATGTACGAGGCCATACCGGATGTTTATCGGGTTCTATTGCCGATCGCCGAATCGGCACACGATTACAAAAAATTGGCCAACATCCACGGGTACTGAAACTCTTTTCGTTTATTGTCCATTTAATGTTTTTGTTTCACGATCTCGGGTTTGGTATTTATTTTTTGCTTAACTATCCCTTTTTTCATACGATTCACGTATTCGACGTTTATTCAACGGATATCTGCAATAACTTGGCCAACAAACCCAAACAATTTACCGTCGCGAAGTTAACGTTCATTTTTTGTTGCAGAAAACTTCATGAGGCTTACACGCGGGTTGAACAATTGGCGGGAAAACGTGTTTTCGGCACGTACTTCCGGGTTGGATTTTACGGTGCTCGATTTGGTGATTTGGCCGGCGAGGAATTCGTCTACAAGGAACCAACGCTCACCAAATTGCCCGAGATATTTTCGCGTCTTGAGAATTTTTACGCTGAACGCTTCGGCACGGAAAATGTGGTCATTATAAAAGACTCGAATCCGGTGGATCCGAGCAAACTCGAGCCTGATAAGGCTTACGTACAGATCACTTACGTCGAGCCGTATTTCGAGCCGCACGAGTTTCGGCATCGACCGACCGTTTTCCATCGCAACTTCAATATCAGTGAGTGCGACTTTCTCTATCTCTCTCTTTCTCTCTCTCCTGCTGTCTGCTTTTCCGAAGAGAATCGTTAAAAACAAAAGAAAAAATTGATGAAAATGTTTATCGAATGCCGTAAATCAAAAGGTACTTGTAGAAACCGAAAAAAAATGCCGAAAACAAAGAAACATCGGAGAAAATAAGAAATCATGACCAAAGTTGTGAAATCGGGGTAGAAATGTTAGTTTGCTATTTTTTAAACTTGCCTGCAATGTCAAAAAACGAAAAACACAATAACAACACAAGTGGTCTTAATGTTCAAGGAACTCACGGAAAAACGAAAAAAAAATAAATTGCAGAAAACAAAAAAATACGAAAAAATCATAAGAAATGATATTTTTATTAATAAATTCTCTACCGACCAAGATAATCGCAAAAAAATCAAGAAACAATAGCAAACGATTTGTCTAATGCAAAATGTTCACCTTTGACCAGAACGTTTCGTGTACGCGACGCCGTTCACACCGGGCGGCAAAGCCCACGGTGAGTTGCGTGAGCAATGCAAGCGAAAAACGATCCTGACCGTGGCGACGCACTTCCCATATTTAAAAACGAGGATACGCGTGGTGGCGCGAAAGCAAATAGTGCTGAGTCCCATCGAGGTGGCGATCGAGGACATACAGAAGAAAACGGCGGAAGTGGCCGCGGCAACCGCGCAAGAACCGCCGGATCCGAAAATGTTGCAGATGGTGTTGCAGGGCTGTATCGGGACAACGGTTAATCAGGGGCCGGCCGAGGTGGCGATCGTTTTTCTCTCCGGGGTTCGCGAACAGAACGCTCAACCCTCGAGATTGCAGCACAAGCTGCGACTCTGTTTCAAGGATCTTTTGAAGAAGTGCCTGGATGCGCTGAGACGCAACAAGAATCTCATCGGGCCTGATCAGCGCGATTATCAACGCGAACTGGAGAGAAATTATCAGAGATTGACCGAGCGTCTCGCGCCTCTGATCGTCTGGCGATAAATTACCAAACGGACAAACCTAAACAAACTCTCGAAAAGAGAGAGGGGGGGGGACATCGGACGTTTCACCCTCAAACGTAAAGAATCCCATCTGTTTTTCCCCGCCTGTTTTTTTCCACATCCAATATTTCCAATGCCTCGTTTTTTCTTCTTTTAGAACCGTTCGATCCTCTTTGAATAATCCACGTCCGAATAATGCCAATTACCAAAGAATTTTTGTCGCAACGGCCACACGACCAGACAAGCCTTCGCGAGGAAGCGTACTCTTCTCTCGAAATACTCTCGATCAACGAGATTCCTGTGAGACAACGGAAACGTACAAGATGCAGAATATGCCTATCGTGATGCCTATTTCGTTTGGCGGCACAGTCTCGATGCACGAGTCAGAAAGGAGAAGGGAAGCAACGTGTTCAAGGAAGAAAGATTGTAAGCTTTTTCTTTTTATTTTTTAATCGCCTTCTTCGTCTACACCGCTAATCAAATTGGTAGACAAACCTTATAATACGCACACACATACATTCGCATGTACCTATGCATATGCCATTATATATATATTTAGATGGTTATTGCAATTATATAAAATATATTCATATATATTCATATATATATATATATATATATATATATATATATATATATTACCGATCTGGATAAATGCGTATGTGTGTGTGTGTGTGCACGCCAGTACGTTCATATACATACATATATAGGATTATTATAATTATATATATGCATAGACATAATTAGAGCTTGCAATATTTATATATGCGAATATTTGTATTTCCTACAGGAGCGATCGTATTTTGTACTCGAGTCAAGTCACTGTCTCTCTCTCTCTCTCTCTCTCCCTCTCTCTTTTCCTCTGTCTCCTCCTTACCATTCTTCTGATTAATTTTATTTAAAAAGTGACAGGGGTTAAAGGAGCGAGAGAAACGCAAATTTTGCGAAACTTGGGGTATTCGACCCCCCAGTGATATAGCACGTTAGTATAGTATATTATAGTATAGTATAGTATATATACACATTAGTCCAACGAATTATCGTCGTTAATAATAATGTCCCCTTTTTGCACGCGCGAATCCAAGCGACCCAACTACATTATGTAAAGAAAACGAACAAAAAGAGAACAAACACGAGAAAGGGCGTCTTTTGTTTTCACGTCCCGCACTCCATGGCCCTCGACGCTTCCGCTAAGGGCAAGGTCAAGGTCAAACCAAGGTCGCCTTATCCAAAGGTGAGTTTCGATTGTTTATTCGTCGTGCTGATATTTCGAACCCGTTTGATAACCGTGCGCAGGGTTGGTTGTCAGCGCATCTGATTGTTTTCAGGACGATCCTCAACAGATCTGCATAACCTATGCAAATATTGTTTCCTGGTAAGAGTATTCGGATGACGAGGTCGGGACTTCACACACAATTTATACATGGTGTTGCCAAGTTTCAGTTTCTTTTCTCAAGATGAATATTTGAACAATGAAGTTTTTATTGAAGAAAATGCTGTTTGGTGCACGGCCAATTGGTGTAGGTGCCTCTAGCAGCTAAGGTCATCTAAGCTGAAAAGTAAACAAGTGTACTTTTAGTATAATAATAAAAGTTTCGTATGACCGGCCATTTTTAAGGCCTCAGGCCATAGTAACGGATATAAAACCATGTGTGAATTTAACAATTTCTTTTTGTACGAAAAAGTGTTTCATCCATAAAAATAATTACACATCTATTTAGTATGAATATCAAGCTGTTAGAATTTTTTTTATGTACAAAATGGCCGTCTACTAATATTTTCTTTTGTTATGTTTTTTTAGGCGCTCCGCGGTGTGACATTTAGCATCCACTACTTTTGACGTGCAACGAAAAACAAAAATTCTCGTCAATCTACATTAGAATACCTTAGAGAAGTACGTACGGAATTAAAAAAATATTGCTTTATTCAAAAATTGTAGGTACTTGAACTGAAGAAATGAATTTTCAGTGAAAAATTTCGTTATAACTTCTCATAAACTGCTCATAAAGCGAAAAGTTCCCGATTAATCAGAAATTCCGTACGTACTTCTCTGCGAAATGCAATTAGGAACATAACTTTTGAATTTGAAGTAAATCGAGTGAAAATTGTTGAAGTTATTTGTCACGCTAATTGGAAAAAAGCTGTTTCGAAAAGTTTCGAGTCGTCGGTGGTTTTGAACATCGAAAAAAATAATAGATATACTTTCGAATACCTTGATATTCATACTAAATAGGTGTGTCATTCATTTTATGAGTGAATCAGTTTTTCATACGATTTTTTTTTTTTTATATTTAATATATAAAAATAAATAATATTTTTCATACAAAAATATATACGATTTCTTTTGTTTAATTCGCACACGATTTTATACCCGTTACTGTGGCCTAAAGCTTGAAAAGTTACGATAATGGCAAGCTGTATAAAGAAACGTTCGATTATCGACCAAAAATCAACTTGAAGTATTTGTTGTTAACAACCAGGTAAACATATGGACAAAATCATACGGTCACACGATAGGAAAAGTTATATGCTATGCTCTGTCGAAATTTAAAGTGGGTTGGATGAATAGCTTTTGAGATACGACTTACATCGTTTCATAAAACATACACTGCCGCTCAAAAGTTTGGATACACCAGTCGATATTTCTCGCCGCGCTGAAAGTTACATAGCTTCGTCAAAAAAAACAAAGAACCAAATTTACCGAACGGCGTTTTAAAAGGAACAAATGTAGCTTTGTTTTGCTTTTTTGAAATGCTTTTTTTATTACTTTTTTTTCGCCTTTCATTCGACCATCGAGAATTGGGACTTATGGAAAATTGTTTTGTCGTGTTGTCATCCATGATAAACTTGAACGGGGTAGCAGGAGCTCCATGTTCGTTTTCTAAAAAGTTTCGCGCGATTTTTTTTCGCAGTTATTTCATTTTTGGCTGAAGACGAAAAATTTTGGAAAATGCAACGCAACTCAAGAACTATAGGGATTAAAAGGGATTGTCAAAGATGTCAAAAGTTGCGTAACTTTATACCGGCTCGCCTGGAATTCGTTCAAAATTTTCCTCAATTTTTTTTTAGACTTTTCGCTCCAGACCCTGATGACCACAATGGCTTAACTCAAAAAGTATATCGTTTATAACAAAATATCAGGAGGAGAAACCTTTTCAATTTTCGATTTTAAAGTTTTTTTAATTTTTTCACAATTTTCCCTGCATTTTTTTTTGGCCGATCCTCGGAGAATCGTCCGAACAGTTGATTGGCGTATCTCGAAAACTATTAAGTTAGAGACAAAATATCAAGACGGGAAAATGTTGCAATGTTTTCTTTTGAATACGTTGACATTTTTTCACATTTTTTCAAAAAATTTTGTTGCCAATTAGAGTTGAGATCCCACGCTACAAAACTACAGAATGAAAAATTGTATTTTGAAAATTTTAGGGTTATGCAGATTCCTTAAAATTATATACATATAGTGTACACAATAGAATCCGTTTGGTGTGCAGAATGTGCAGTATCTCCCCACAGTGCGACAGCAATACGACAAACTCCATCTAATTAGGTTAATGCTCTCAAGATTTTCGAATGTGCATTCACCGCCGGAAGTTCCCACCCTCTTCCTCCTCTCTTCTCTCTCTCTCTCTCCCCCCTCCCTCCCTTTCTCTTCCGCTCCCTCTCTCGGCCCCTCGCTTTTCTCTTGCCGGAAGTATCTTATCTATCTTGCCTCATGACAAGATGCGTTCCTTCTATTTCTGTATTTTTCTTTACACTTCCCTCCTCGTCCTGTATGCATCTCGTTCTCGGGCTTTGAGGCTTTTCTGCTTTTGAAAAAACAAAATATATATACATGACAAGTTGTGTGTGTGTGTGTGTTCAGAAATACACGTATGTTCAAATATATATATAAATATATATATAAATATAAATATATATATATATATATATATATATATATATATATATATATATATATATATACACGAGCTTTAACTGACTGGGAGGATAAGGGAAGGTCGGAAACGGTGAATCGACATACCCCGCGGAAAATGCTTCGTTTTACTGCCTCGTGCAACGTGATCCGATTTGAAGATTGCCCGAGATTTTTCTCTTGCCTTCCACTCTGCCCCTCACCCCGTCCTGGTCTTCGAGCTTGGCCCTCTCCCTGAAAACTTCTTCCAACACATCTGCAAACTCCATCTCGGAGCACTCTTGTATAGTTTCTGATACCGGAGTGTGCCTCGTTACGAAGGACAATTATTATCATAATAAAGGAAAATAATATTGTTACTATCACCATTATGATCGTTATTATATCCGTTGGAAAAATCACGATATTTTTGCTTATTTTGGTTTCGTCTGATAAATTGTATACTTAAAAATAAAAAAAATATATAACTATTAAAAATACTATAAAAATACTGTAAAATAAATACTGTAAATAAATACTGTAAATAAATACTGTAAATACTGTAAATAAATAAAAATACTGTAAAACAATACTGTAAAAAAATAAAAAAAATATATAACTATTAAAAATACTATAAAAATACTATAAAAATACTAAAAATAACTATTAAAAATAAAAATAGTGGTGAAAATGTATAAAAATAGGAACAAAAATGTAAAGTTCGCTAAATGTAGTTAAATGTTATAGGGCGGTATTGTGAAATCAATAATTTTCTTATTATTATTGGGATTTTTGTGCGTAAAAAGCCTAAGTGCCTAAGTTCCCTGCCGAGGAACTGCAGTCCACGATCACCCATCAACATCACGGGACTATCGTCAAATTGCACCGTGGAAAATAAAGCCATTAGCGTTTGTCTCGTATTGCAACCGGGGATAACAAGGCTTCATTGCATTTTCTCCTCCCCTCTCATGAAGCCCGATGAAAAAAAAAGTCTTTACGAATGATTGCTTCCAAGCTGCTGCGACGACCCGCCTACCCGCTCCTCGAAAAACTGATGAGACTACGAATATCCTACTGGCTCAACGAGATTTCTCAACTCGACGTGTATTCCTTTGACGACGATTTTTCTCGCTCTCTCCTCCTTTTTTCCACCTTTCCCTTAACTTTCTTCTCCCCCCCCCCTCTCTCTCTCTCTTCTCTTTCTCTTTCACTCCAGCTCGAGCCCTCTCGTGAACACTTGTCTCGCCCGGAGAAAAATATTTAGTCGCTCTGATGAAAAAAAAAGATCTCGACGAACTTGTAACCGGAGCGCTCAAAATATTAATGCGAACTATTGTCAAAGGGCCGGGCATCGCACTAATGAATATTGAAAGACGCCGATCTTGTTTTTTTTCTTTTCTTAAGTAGATATGTGCAACTAAAGGACCAACCTCTCACCTCCCCGTAAAGTCCACTACATATCGTTTACGAGAAACAAAGAAAAACAATCGAACGTCGACAATTTGGTAAATTGGTCTCGTGTATTCAAATTTTTTTTTTCGCAAACATTGCTGTGGAATTTATCGGTTTTTTTCTGAGGTTCTTCAGATGTTTCGGAAGTATCTTCGCCGTGAATAAAAATAGTATTCTTTGACAATCACGCTTGAAATAATCGTACGAAAAAAAAAACCAAAAAAATTGTTCCCTCTGTCACCACACCGGAAACGTTAAGGCGTTACCCCCACTTGTAGCGCAAAAAAAGGCCTTTTTCACGAATTTTTTTAAAGAAAACTACAAAACTTTTTTAATCGATCAATATACTATCTTAAAGAACACATCTTGAAGAACTTTCAGTGATTTTTTTATTGAAAAATATTACATTGTTTAGTGGCAAATGGCCGTCAATGAAATAATGTTTTTATATACACGGTTTGCGGTGACCAACATTGCGGCGAAGTGGATCATCTGAAAAAAAAATGCGAATGGATTTAGTCAAATATAAGTATAAACTAGTCTTTAATCGAAGGATTTTGAAAAATATTCATTTTTCACAAAATGGCGGACAGTCAAAGTTAATGGTTCGATTTTAACGAAAAAAACGGCCGTTTTTTGGCTATAAAACGGCCATTTTTTTTTTCGAAAAAAAAATCGAACGATTGAAGACTACATTTTTATGTATTAAATAAGCCCGCAAAATTTCAAGAAGATCGGTTCATTAGTTTTCGAGTAATCTTGGTCACCGACTTCAGAAATGCCATTTTGAGAAAAACGCTCTTAAGGAAGCTTTCCAGTGTGACAGCCCGAAAAATCGTTGTTTTTCGCGATTTTTTTTTTTAAAGAAAAAATAATCTAATCGGTCTGGTTTTTTTTGTATATTAATTGGGTATTGAAGAATACAAAACAATTTTTTAAAGATCGATTTATTTATTAATTAATATCTATAAAAATGATGAAACAATTGTTGCAGAAAATGCACTTGGATGTGGTGTCCACGTTGGGGGTCACAATTTTGATCTGAAACAAAAAACACAAAAAGATTATTGATCGGTATATAATTGGCTTTCGTGCTATGGAGGCTTTTTTTTTTTTTTTTTTTGCAAAAATGGCGCCGGTTTGAACAAAAAGTATCGATTTTAGCATTTTTTTTGGCAGTTTTTTTTACAAAAAAATAGGAAGATGTCAAAAAAAAAAAAAGCTTCCATAGCACGATAAACAATGACGTTAAGAATATTGTGTAAAAAATTCAACTCGATAGCTTTAAAACTCTGCCCTCCAAGTTGGACACCGTTTTGAAAAATGCTGTTTCGAGAAAAACGCGTTCAAAGTTTCGCTGTAGCTGTAGCGCTCCGTTGCCTTCTTCCAAGAAATGCTGTACAGTAACCGAAATAATCTGAATTTCGGCATGAAAATTTCAGGGAATATTCGGAAGAGTGTATACTATTCGGTAAAGCAAAAAAAAAAACGATTTTTTGAAAATTTCACACTGAAAAGCTCCCTTAAAGTTTCAATTTCAGTTCTTCAATTCACGGATTCTTCTCTTTCAACGCTCATATCTCAGTCAATTTTGTTCGGATCGACTTGAAATTTTCAGGACATATTCTCAGATACTTATACTTCAAAAAAATGCAATAAAAAAAATCGATTTTTTCAAAATCGCAAGTGGGGGTAACCCCTTGAGTTCGATTCCATCAGTGAATGTAGGAAAAGCTCGAAAATCTGTGAAAGAATATATTTCCGGAT
The DNA here is from genome assembly GCA_951751655.1 of Ophion costatus. Taxonomy (NCBI): domain Eukaryota; kingdom Metazoa; phylum Arthropoda; class Insecta; order Hymenoptera; family Ichneumonidae; genus Ophion; species Ophion costatus. The sequence continues at coordinate 36,744,123 of OX632357.1, forward strand.
CCCCTTAACCTTGCGAAAGACAGGCGAGAGCTTTAGTGAGGCAAAGAAAAGGTGGTTCCCGCAATTCGTCCATTTTTCCTTTCACCCGCGCAAGCTCTGATATTGCAATAACAATAAGAGAAAGAATTAAAAGAAGGAAAGGGGGAAAAAGCTTGCAGATGTGAGCTCTATCGAGAATTGATTCGGGGACTTCGATCGGCGGCCGGAAGTGTGCGCAGGAAAAGTGGCTGTAAATCCGAAAGATAATAAACGCTTTTCCTCGAGATTCCCGTGAGAAATATGGAAATCGTTTCCACGACGTTCTCTCCTATGCTCCGTACGATTTTCTCCCATTTCCAACTATGCACGTCCTTTTCGCACCTGCGCGCCGCCCTGGACGAGACCCTTCTTATATTTGTGGTCCTCCCAGACATTAGATTTGTCGTACGCGTTAGCCCGCGCGAGTCCTGAAAATTTTCCGGGGATAAAATCCTTGGGCGAAAATCCTCGGGACGTGAGCAAATCGTCGAGTGGTATGGAAGACCGATAAAGGCGGATCGAGTCCAGAGTTCCTTCGTTGTCATACGTTTTTTCTCGCTTTCCTTTTTTTCCTCTCTGTCTCCGTCTCTCTTTACGTCCTTTTCTCTCTCTCTGTCTTTTTATTTTCTTCTTTTAATCTTTCCCTCTCTCTTTCTCACTTTCTCTTTACTCCTAAAGAGAATGTGAGGAAGAGAGAGATTAAAAGAAGAAAATAGAAAGAGAGAGAGACTAGGCTCTCAAAAAACTTTGGTCCCAGAATACGAAATAAACATTTCTCTTTGGCTGTCAATTTCTTCCTTTCCTATTCGTCTCCGCCCTTGATCCCTCGTACCAAAACGCTTTACTCTCGTTTGCCCATTTTTCCTCTCTTTTCCGTTTCCTTTTTTCTCTCGCCTCTTATTCTTTCTTTTTGTTGTTTTTCTCTCTCTCTCTCTCTCTCTCTCTCTTTCTCCCCCCCTCTCTCTCTCCTTTTTTTCGTCTCCTTTTTGTTCATCTCGACTCTTCGTCACTTCTTTTTATCTCCCCTTCTCGCTCTTTTGTTTCCGAAGCTTTTATACAATATACGATGCTGCTGATGAAACCGCGAGAAGTGCCTTCCTTTTCTTTTTCTCCTTTCCCTTTTTTTCTCGTTTTTCCCTGTGTTTATTTTATCCACGGCCCATTTAACTCCCAAATACGCGAGTGATTTTTTATCCCGCCCCCCGCCCTTCTCGCCGCGTTCTCATACCCACCAGAGTGTACTCCGATTTCTAGCCGCTTTCTTTTATTCATTTTACTGACGACGACGACGACGACGAAGCATCGAATATCCATCCGACGAGAGAGAATTCTCGATCCAGCACTTGCCGTACCATCCTTGAAAAATCGGATGGTAGGTGAACCCAAACAAACAAGCACCTACATATATATATATTTGATTTGGTGATTTTGAAGACGTTGGACTTCGAGGACGGTCCTCGGAAAGGCCGGACGCCCTTTAGTCAACACCTTTTACTGACAAACATAACGCTTCAAAATACCCCCCCTCCCTACACACCTTTGTCCAAGGTCCTATCAGAATCTTGAGACTTCTGGCCACATCATTCGGGTCACCGACCCCGAAGGACTTCACATCCCGTCCTTTTGAAATCCTTTTGAGCTGAGTATTTTTTATCGCAACGGAAATTTGTTTGGGTTTGTTTGGCTTATATATATATATATATATATATGCGAGGCTAATGATGGGACAGTTCACGAATGAATTACGTCTGATGAATTAATTAATATGCGAATTTGATTTAAATAGGGAATAATTATGTTATTATCAACATCTAGTAAACGAAAATTATTTAATTTTATTTCATTATTTTTAATTATAAAAGAGTTAAATTTAATATAATTAAAATCTGAATATTCATATGATCAATATAAAATTTAAATTTCATAAGTCTTGGGAATTTAAGTTTAATTTATTATTAAAAATTAAATAAGTGAATATTAAAATTAAAATTATAAATTTAATTAAATTAAAAAAATGTTATAATTAATTTTGAATAAGTTATTATTTGTTAATCTTGTAATATATATAAATATAATTATTAATCCCCCGATTATTATTAGGGGGAAGAGAAATATTATTCAGGATTTAAATAAAATATTTATTTTAATGGAGATTAATATAATGAATTTATATTAATATTAATATTATATTATATTAATTATATTAATATAATATTAATATAATTAATATTATATTAGTATAATGAAATAATGAAATTAATATTATATATATATATATATATATATACATTGTTTGGGCTTATATATACTATTTTTTTGATTACACCTTGCAACGATCGACAGTTACGTCTCATTGCAAACTGTAATCTTTCGCCGCGCAAAGTGCGCCCAATTTCGCGGGATTGTCGCGTCGGGTTACGACGTCGGTGGGGGAGAGGGGTCGGGGGGTAGTACGCGACGCGGCACGTCGGCAGAGGTTCTCTAGGGTACTAGGGAACAAACCGTACGAGATAGAGGGAGGGGCCCGCACGTTGATCGTTATGTCCGATCCCATTGGGTATACGGTAGAGGGTTGTATAGGGATTGTCGCGAGCCTGCGACTCCGCAGGAGTTACGATCACGCGTGTCACACACGCTCGTTTCCCTTACTCGTGACATGTCGGATGACGCGTGACGTCACTCCAGGGAGCTCGCAAACGCATAAAATACCAGAGGGCGAGAGAGAGACAGAGGCAGAGAGGGTCGAGGATATGCAGTATGTAATGTATGTACCGTATTCACTCGAATACACATACAGGCATGCGCTACCTGTGACCTGCAGTTGCATAAACGACCGATCTAGGGAAATACATTCGTACGACTATATACATAGTTCCTTATATGGGTTTGAGCGCAAAGGGAATATCAAGAAGGCGAAGTAATGACACTACGTACGTAGTCATCACTATATACAGTGAATACTATAGCAATAGAGAGAGAGAGAGAGAGAGAGAGAGAGAAGGCGTAAGAGAGAACGGGGTACGAGTAAAGTAGTCATGAGCCTCGTGGCTTCCACCCACCGCCCCCACTAAAACTTCGTGAGCCCATGGATAGGAATTCCCTCTGCGTGCATCGAAAGTCTCGCACGTGGCGCTCCGTTACGTATACGGGAGGTTCCGTGCTGATCTGACATTCACGACAATTCCTTCAGTTTGAACGTACAACGTGGCGGGTTTTTACGTACTGCCCTTCCCGATAAAACCCTTTTTTTTTTATCACCCGCTGCTCGCACTTTTGTCAAACTAGCCTAACTTCCTGACCCATTTTTCGCGGGTACGGGAAAACTGGAAACCCCGTAGTGGCATAGGCGGCCACTGGTCTTTTGATTATCTGGTGCGATGACTTTTTACTGACGTACCTACACGAAGGTCTGAGAAGGATTGGGTTTCCAGTCACTAGAATTCCGGTGCTCCAGTGCCGGTTAATGTCGAAATATATATTTAATTTACATAAAATTAAAAGCTTTATATTATATATACGTCGTTATGGAAAGAGGATATTTTGAACCTATTGTATGAAGGTTGGCTATCAGCGACGCTGGTTGTTTCGACGACAGCCCTAGAAATGCCTTTTGTACGAATGTGTATACGTTTATGGAAACGCGGTTTCGAAGATGTTGGGCTTTAGATTGCGAGCAAGGTGACTACAGACTACTATGAGGACGATCCTCGAAGTCGTCCTCAAAATCATCTTTCCTCGTGTATACGCATATGTAGGGCTTAATTCGAATTTATAGCGTTCGTCGTGCAACGGTAATGCACCGGTTGCCCCGTCTAGTACCCAACATCCTCAGAAGGTGCACCAGGTTAAGTATACACTTTTGGGACAGGTAAAGGCTGAACGGCGTATACGAGCGAGGGCCGAGAGAAAGAGGGTAAGTGGAAGAGTCGTACGTGGAACACTCTACAGGTACATGATATTTTTACATATACATATCTGAGTATATCTATCCATCTGTTTATCTATCTATATACGGGTGGAGACCTAGAGGGGATAGGAGCAATATCACGCTTTCCCTCGATTCGTGTGATCTGTCCATTTCGTTATGGGCGAGAGCACACTCGCCTGAACGATCGTAAAGCCGTTTGGTTCTCGAGAAGAGAGCTATATATATGTATATGGGCGTCTTCGGTCGAGCAACGTTTCGCACTCTTTGAGTATTTTTCTTACCGATCTCTCGGGATGGGATGCGCGCCAAGGAGAACATAAGAGGAAAGTTCTCTTCGGCCTGGTCCGCCGATGTATTTATATATATATATATATATATATATATATGGGTGTCCATAGGTGTACGTATGTATATGTACGTATGTGTGATGTCGTGAATTAAAATGTCGAAACGTCAGGTACGTGTAAGAAGACGATAATCTACGAAGCGAAAAGTTCCTCGGAGAATAGGCTCCTCCATTCCCCCATTCCTCCTCCATTTCGCTCTCACGAGACTTTCATGGCGCAATGGAATTTTTTTTCCACCTGCCTCTCTTCCTCTCTTTTTTCTCTTGAGCACTCTCTTATATCTCTTCTATATATTTATGTAGAATCGCTTCGATTTTTATAGAATATGTATTGAGCATTAATTTTGTTTGGTTTACAATGCGTCTGCGAGGGTTCGAGGAACATGGAAAAATGCGTCAAGTCGATTCGATTCACTTTGTCGAGGTAATAAAAACACCTGAGGTTTTCATTAAAAAACGGTTGGTTTGACGTTGAAATGAGGTTGACGTCCGCGCTTACAAAAAATGTGCACATTGAAATCAAGGTCTTCACAAGCCCTGTTTATTTAGTCACTGAGTGTTTTGCTCGAAATCAATATTTGCAAGAATTTTTTGGCTAATTACAAGTGGCCCACCCGGTATATAAATATACATTTACGTGCTTATATATTTATATACACATATAAATATTTCGTGAATGGTTATTACGTTTGAAGTGATTTATTTCGTGGAGAATATCGCGTCTGACCCATTATCGACCGTCACTACTTCCAGCAACAAGCGCACGCGTGTATCCTTAGTTTGGCTTCATCTGAAAACTCGCAACGTCTTTTCGTACTCACGATGCCTAATATTTTGTGAAAAAAGCAAAGTAATAACCGATCCCTATCCGCGAACACCGTGAAACAGCCAGAGCCCGCGCAGATGCAGTGAAGAAACGCATGAATAGTCGGCCGCAGTAGAAAAATCTTCGCTGGTCAGGCCACATGCGAATTTTTCTCTGACAAGGAAAGGTTGCAAGGTCGTTCTCTCCGATTTCGATGAAATTTGGCATGCTTGTAGAATGGGTAAAAATAGGCGACACGTATTGTTTTTATTTCTGCGGAAACCGTTTTTAAGGGTCGAAGCGCACCTTCGAAATTCGGGGTGTTTTTCGTTTTTCGTCGATAACGTTTTAACGGTACGAGACATGAAAAATGTCAATTTGCAATAATGTTTATTTTTTTTCATGTTCTATACATTGGAGATGAGAACGATAACGTTATCGACGAAAAATACCCCTATTTTCGAGGGTGCGTTTTATCCCTTAAATATCGGGTTCCGAAGATATAGAAAAATACTCGTCGCCTATTTTTACCCATTTTACAAGCATGCGAAATTTAATCGAAATCGGAAAGATCGACCTCACAACCTTTCCTTGTGAGTTTCTTCGCCCTCCGGTGAGAAAATCCAAGAGTCAGAAGGGCACAATAATTACGAGGAAATTCGTTCGGGTTTGTTTCGCGGGATAGCTGACCGCGAACGCAGTGAAACGGCCAGAGTTCGCGCGGACGCAGTGAAGTAACGTGCGAATAGTCTGGCGTAGTAGAAAAATCTGCGCTGGTCAGACCAGCCCATGCATTTTTCATTCAGATTCACTTTTGCCCTCTCGTGAGGAAATCCAACAGTCAGAAGAGCACAAAAATGGCAAAGAAAATTGTGTGCTTTTGCTGCAATTATTATTGTCTGGTCAATGGATTGTATTGGGTTAGAGAGAGACGAAATACTGGATTCTCTCAATGAAACAGTACCGTGCTTTGAGATCGCTATTTCTTTTCTCTCTTCCTCTCTCTCTCTCTCTCTTTAGTTAACAAAAAATGTACAACTACGATCTCTGTTCATTTTGACGAGGGTTTTCACTGAGTCTTTCATGTCGTCTGTCTTGTCGTTGGCAAGGTCAGGTGAAAATGTGAATCGGGCATCTAATAATGCAGCGTAGAGAGTTTACAGAAGACATCCAATATGTTCCGGTAACGCCGATTTTTTACTAAAAAAGGGGGAAATTATTATTTTTTTTATTAGATAACGGCCATTCTTTTGGCTGAAAAAATTACAGTCTCTTCCAGTATGTCTGACGATATCGCAAAAAAATCACCAGAGTGGCACGGATCAAGGTTCTAGGGTAAAAAAAATGAAACCACACAAATTAATTTTTTTATACCGGAACCTCGCTCCGTGCCACTCTGGCGATTTTTTCGCGATATCGTCAGACATACTGAAAGACTCTGTAATTTTTTTCAGCCAAAAGAATGGCCGTTTAAAAAAATAATAATAATTTCCCCCTTTTTTGGTAAAAAATCAGCGTTACCGGAACGTAAAAATTATTTCGAGTTGTCCGCTCGAAAGCTAACACAAAACTACAACTTTTATGTACAGACATTATTTTTCAGCTACTTCTAGTTTCCGAGATATATTCATTTGGAAAGAAAACGGCATGTTCTAAAATGTTGAATTAAAAAATCCAAAAAAATTCACATAGAATGCCTTCTAGTAGTACCTTGATATAACCAATTATGGGGCAGATCTGAGATGGTCGAAAAAAAGTGGCTGAATTGACGGAGAATCCCTCATATATGTATATACTCCCAGTGAGGGGAAAGTAATGATAGCAGATCTTGTCGTGTTTATCCTGTCATATTTATTTACAAGCTTAATACTGACGAAGAAAACGACGGAATATTTCATCTATATACATGTATATACATATTTTTTTGGATGGGCGGACGAAATGAGACGACAGAATTCCGACATAAAGGATGTCACGCAGTTTGCTTTGTGCGGATTAAATATACGAATAGGATGAAGGATTTGCGTCTGGACAAAGACTAAATTTAGATGCGTTTATATATATATATGCAAATAAATAAAGGGAGCGAGACATGAACGGCTGTCGCATTATGAGAAATAAAGGAAAAGAGCAAGAGAATAATACTCACCGTTGTCTGATTACTTTTCTTCCGAATAAGGACGAGCGAAAAAAATCGTTGACATTAAGTCCTATTTTAACGTGAATGTTTCTCGGCACCGCCGTCTGACCTGTACGTATGATCTCTACTTATTCCTGTATCTACCCCTGATCCACGAGCACACCGAGATTTTTCCTTTTCTTCCTTCGTGAAACTTTCCTTCCATCTCTGTCTGCCGCACCCCTTCTCTTCTATCTTTTCGCAGGAAGCTTCGTTCTTCTTCCTATTTACCTTGCATTTGTCACGGGACTTTGCACGGGTCCCTGTCCACATTGCTGAATATCTCGCTATCCGTCTCTTTCGCCTTCTCCTCCGTCTTCGTCTTTTTTTAACTCTCTCTCTCCCTCCCCCTCTCTCTCTCTACATCTCTCTCTCTCTCTCGCTCGCTCTCGCTTGCTCAACGAGCACTAGAGGGTAAAATGAAGGGTATAAAGTTTGTTCGGTGTTGGATATATAAAATTATATATACATATATATATATATATATGAAAGGGTGATTTTGAAGATATTTGGGGTGACATGATGGTGAATATGGAGACAGTTGGCTACGACGACGGTCCTCAAAGTCGAATGTCTTCAAAATCGTCTTGTCACACACACACATGTGTGTGTGTGTGTGTGTCTATGTGACTTGGGGCGAATTCGCGAAAGTTTTCTCGGTCGCGTTTTACTTTTGTGGTGCGGGCATAACTATATCGTTATACACCCCCGCACTGACGTATAGCCAACATCCCTTCCTATCGTCAAGGCTCTGTTGGTATTATAGACTTTTTGTTCGCCACGGTGCCCTATCGTTTTCTTCCTCTCTCGCCCTCTCCATCTCACCCACGCCCTCGCTCTATCAATTTTCATCAACCGGAGGTTAAAATCCCCGCGACCTCGACGAGGTCAAACTTCTTACTCAACTCTACAAAGGTTGAATATTGAAAAATATCGGATCGGAGTATTGCTCGTACTATAATAAATCTGTACAACAAAATTTCAAGAAAAAAAAGAAATTCTCACGATTATAATTGAATAGGAGAAACACACGAGACCGCAGACACGGCGATGAATCTTTCGCACCGAACCACCCGGTGCACGTGTGTTTTGTGTACAGAGCAAACCGCCGGAACCGTCATTTCAGTTAACACGTATACCAACACTTCCGTGCCCGATAAATCGTGTACGTGCTCCATAATGCTGAAGGGTGAAGACGGAGAGACGGCGAGCGAAAGAGGGTTAACGTATAGATAGTCCTGTCACGTTTGAAATATATATTCGTATATATATATACATGGGAGAAGATTGAAAGCGGAAAGACGCCTCTAATCAAAGCCAAGGCTGATTATGATTAGCCAGGAATGAGCGTTAATTCGAGGTTCCATTAATTTTTGCTAGCGATAACTCCTTGGATGTTCCAACCCCAACTGTGTACGTAAACAACCCTCTCACCTCCCCATAGATTTCTGACCGCACGTCTCTTTGACAGTGACGTCTGCCTGTACGTGTCTGATGCACGAACTGACGTTTTCGCGATTTGGTGTATACGGCGCATAATCCACTCATTAATTTATGGAGACTTGCAAAGCGCACCCCTCAACCTCAACATGTTTTGCAAAGGTAAAACATAATGTACATGTATATGAACAGTTTATGGGAACGGGAACTGACGGGGAATGTGATTGAGGAAAAAAAACATGTAATTGATAAATGTGAAATAGGTTTCAATTTGATAGAATAATACAACTAAATAAGTTTATATTGGGAAATAATGTTTTTATTTATTATTCATTTTGGGTAGGAATCGGGGTAAATAATCGAGATGGGCAGGTTTTTTTTTTTATAATCGGAGAGGTGTTTGAGATGTTCACATGTTTTTTTGTCTATTGATAATGTCTATTGATGACGATAAAGATTATTTGTGACGATAGTAGTAATTGGTAATGATAATAACGAGTA